>JAHWFP010149527.1:137475-225978 GCA_023313725.1 Lithobius niger
TGGTGCACGTGGGCCAAGCGATAGACCCAACTTTGTGCTGAAGTGTACTAGTCACCTGGAGGAAACAGTTATCCCGGGCGGGCGACGCATAGATGCGGCAGGGATATGGGGCGGGTATCTAACGTTCAAGGGAGGGAAAATGTTGATCCTAGGTGCACATGGGCCGACCAATAGACCCTAGATGCACGCTCCACCCCTCCCAAGGATTCAAATGTGATACCCAAAAAGCATGGGGCTCTGTTAGGCTGTATCACTATACTAGACACTTTAGTGATCATAACTACTAAGCTTCGTCTAGTTTATTTATTCCAGGATCGCGTGCCAGTCGCTTCTTCAGCTGAGTTCCAGGACCGCAGTATTGATACCCCGGTAAATGTATTTCAACGGGCAAGTTATCTATGATTTTGTTCACGAGTCCCTTCCCCACTTTGACGAAATAAGCTTTTTTGTGCCGCATACATTGCAAAACACGAACTCCATCGGCCTGTTGTTTTGCGAAGTTGTAGAAACTGAGGCCTTCGACTGGTTGGGAGTCGAACGTTTACATTTGACGCATTATTTCATCTCGAGTTCTTTACGGGTGCTCTTTACTATAGTACAATCTTTTTTCATATCTTTAAAAAAAAGACATCATGGATTCCTGATCGATTATTCTCACCGGCAATGACGCCGACTTGAAAATTAATCTAAACACACCCATTCATTTGGACTCTGAAAATAATTACGAATTGGCTCTGCTTAATTTAGATACTTATAACAGCATTCACAACATCACCTCGAGAAATAATGAAATTCAGTACACTACAGATGCTGGCGCTTCATGGCACAAAGTGTTAGTAAGTCCCGGTGCTTAGGAAATCGAGGATTTGAATAAATTTCTCAAGTCAGCGATAGATGCAAATGAGCACAGCAAGGATGCCGTTACGATTCTTTCGAATCTAAACACTTTAAGAACCAACTTGATAATTACCGATCCGAATTACAGAATATCTTTTTTGGGTGACAAGAGTTTGGCTCCGGTTTGGGGTTTGACTTGGGCAACTACGTGAGAAGTCGAGAAAGTCAAAATACAAGTTTTGTGCACATCGATAAACAAGTCGATGAGTTAAATTATCCGGGGATCGGTACTCTGATGAAGGGACTGCTCACCAACGGCCCGGCGGAGCAACCAGCTCTGCTTGGTCAGTGCTGGGCACTGAATAGTGCAGCTTCAGTCGCGGCTGAATTAATCGACAACTTGGGATTCAAACAGCGGCACGTGTCCATCATCATTGAAACAACTCCAAGGGGAGCTTTACATTTGCCATCCCTCTGAAACACATCATGGGATTTTTCAAAAGTTACGATCAGCTAATCTACGGAACTAAACATGTGCTCACACTCATGCGAGCGAATGACACTAAAACCATCTTCAAAGCAGCAGCAGCGGCCAATGGCAAAGTCGTTCTAAATAGCATCAGCTGGATTGTTCCACATGTAACTGCCTCGGATGAGCAGAAACTTAAACTCTAAAATCTCATCGACCATGGCGCGACCGTAGATTTAGGATTTAGGCACTAGCATTACGATAGCTGCGTGCTCTCTCAATATACTAGCTTCACCAGGCACGTGCTGACTACTGCGGTTGAAAAACCTAGGTGGATAGTTCTAGCTTTTCAAACTAACAGGCAGGACTCTTTAGTTTAAAATCCTGGCATGTTCATCACTGCAGTCTGCAAGATGGTCACGTGACTCTAAATTCAGAAAGGTATCCATTTCTCGATTTGAATGCAAATTATGCTACTGGAGATTACGTCTGGTTGTACTCAAGGCGCAGCAACGACTTGAGTTTTGACTTGCTTCAGTTCAAGAAAGCGTATCCTTTCATGGTTTGAATTGCTCCAAACAATCCGAGAGGCTTCAATTGGGAATCGTGGATGTACAAGTCAAACTGACGTTTAGGGTAGCAGTGCCAGCTAACACTACATGTCACGCTCTGCTCATTGGAGACAGGAAAATGAATCTAAAGTTGGACAGAGGCAAAGTCGAAGTTGTTTATTAAATGATAACGGTAATAATAAAAAGATATGGCGCTCAAAACAAGATCACGAAAAAAGAAAGGTGGCTTTTTGCCATTGGCATTGATAGGACCTATTTTTGCTGGGATTGGAGGATTGGCAGGTGGAACTGCGGGGGTGGTATCTGCCGTAAAAAGGCACAAAACGATGCAACAATTCTGGCTGAACTCGTGCGACATCAAAAGCAAGTGGAAGGTTCCGGCTCGAAGGAAAAAATAAAGAAAAAAAGAAGCAAAAAAAATGGCCCCGGGGCAGAGATATTTACTTAAGACCACCCAAGTTTAATCGCCTTTAATAAACCTTTAACAAACTTTGATTTAAACGGGTTGGATAGAGTAATGAAAATTCCGATATTCATAGGTACTTTTAGTAAAGACACGCATCCATTAAAACATTAGCCTACTGGTGAAAACGGAATAGTAAACTCGGAAGATTTCCAAGATGGAGACGGAAGTTATTGGGTCGCCTATTCCACCGTTTCGGGAGAACCTTGTTATTTCGATAGTTTTGGCAACATGGGTCCTCCCGGTCTGTGGTTAACTACTTGGGACCGGGAATAAAATACAATTACAAACGCATACAAAATTTTGACCAAATTTTTTGCGGTCACTTTTGCTTATTTTTCCTAAGTGCCTTTTCTAAGGCTCGTAATTACGAAGCTGTTTTAGATAGGATGAGACGAGTCATCTAATGAAAAGTTACGTGCAAATCTAACTGGAAATAAATTTCTTCTGCGTGAAACTCTTCGAATGCCTCGACCGTGATGGGCAAATTTTTTATATTAAGTAAGGAACTTCGAAAATGGTAACTGTCGAATGCTCGTCTTTTTCGTAATGTAAAGGGCTAGCGTACCTATTTTAGGAACTAGTGCAACGCTCGGATCGCTACAGTATAAAATTGCTTTATGAATTAAACCTGAACTTGTACACACGAAGCTCGAGAGAGGACCAGAATTAACGAACCAATCGCTCGCTTTTTCCAAAGGGCTTTTCATGCTGAAACTGATCAGCATGAAACTGTTTTCATGCACAAATTTCTTCGTAGCCACTTCACTTGGCAAAGTTGGTTCGCTTAGGTTTCTAATCTGTTTGTTCTCGGCATTAAAGTGTTCTTTCCGATCGTCTTGTAACAAGCAATTATTGACGATGAATACCTTAGTAACAGCAGCATTCGCCAAAATAGGATCGCTTAAACTTCTAATCTGCTTGTGGCTTGCATTGAAGTATACTTTTGGTCGCCCTTTAATAAGCAATTTCTGTCAACGTATAATTTTGTTGCCACATCAGCAGCGTACTGGGGGAAGCTATGTCCTTAATATGCTTCTTCTTCACGTAAAAATTCCCGCCAGCCTCATCTAAGTATAACACATTTTGTTGGATGCTGGAAACGGCGGAAGCTGACTCTTCGGAGAAAAGAGTAATGGCAGGAGGCAAGTCGGTTTTAAGTTTCTGAATTTCTGTTTTCAGAGCACCGACCTGAGAATGATTTACCACGTCTTCAGAGTTTATTCCTGCTCCAACTTTAGTTAAACGCTTATCTTACATGTCGTAGTTGTTTTCGGGGGGTTAAAACGTACCCTAGTCCAGGCTGTCCTCTCGGAATGACTCCCACCAATTCCCCCCTTTCCCTCTCATCCTTTTCAACGATTGTCCAAACTTATTAACAGACATCTTTTTTTTAAATATACGAATTCCACCCCCCCCCCCCTCCCCCCCGCAAGGTATGAGAGTGGTCTTGAACAAAAAAGCTGAAAAAGTATTTTTGAGCCCCCAAAAAAGGATGTGCGATGGATTTTTCTGAAAATAACTAAAAATTGTAAGGTTGTATTAAGGTTGGTTTTAAGATTCACATAAATTTGAATGGAAGACCTGCCCGAAGTTCAAAACCTAAAGAAGTCAGAAATACCAAAAAAACTAGAAACTTACTGAAAATGTTCCACAGCACAAAAAGCTAAAATCAGCTAATTCTCATGCTTTCCCCCCCTCGAAAAAAAAAGCACACGGTGACAGAGTAGGGAATGAAACAAAACAAGGTGCATTAAAAGACTGGGTTTGTGAGAATTCGAGATACAACAACCTAAAAGAAAAAGAAAACACAACTGTCCCACCAGGGACTACAACCCAGGACATTCGCGTACTATTAATATCACCGACTTAGTAAGCGGCTGTTATGAATTCGAGTTCCAACCAGGGCAGTCGTGTTTTCTCTTATTTCTCAGATTATTGCACCTCATATTCTGACAAACTGGGTCTTTAATGAATTGCTTTGAATCAATTTACTCGGTAGATTGATCCCCCTCCCCATTTTTTTTAAGTATTAAAAAAAAGGTATATAGATAAACGTCAAGATGTCTCAACGAACCTGGCAAACAAATCTCTCCAATCTTTTGCAAAAAAACTTACTGAAAGTTAAAGATGATAAAGGAACAAAAATTAACAATGGTTTAAAGTATAACTTGTCTCCTTCCACACAGTGTAACAATTTAAAAGGCACGGGAACTCCCTTTTCGAATGAAAATTCAAAATATAAAGGCTGGATTTTGCCCAGCGAACCGAAAACTCAAAAATTATTGAAAAATCTTAAATGGTACATCTGTAAAAAACTAGAGTTCGAGTGTGAAGATTAGAAACAAGTTTCCTTGACCATGTTCAATTATCCTAATTCTATGCACACAACTTCTCCCTGTTACTCCTCTTGCGAAACGGCAAGCTACTGCGATAAACCGCTATGTCTTAGAACTTGGGTTTACAAAAATATACACAAAACAAAAGGTAAACTTAAAAAAAAACGTAATAGGTGGTTTAACTTAAGTTCCGTGGTTTAAGTTCCGTGATTTTACTTACCATCTTACGGTGCTTTAAACTTGATGGAAGTTACCGGAAGAATTAATGCAGTATACGTTACCAATGATTCTCCGGTAATGTGAAGTTGTGGTCCACCGTTACATATGGAGTGGTGCATCCAGACGTCTCCAGCGGCAAGTTTTCTGATGAAGACTTTACGAGTTTAGTATCTCTGTAAGCAATAAAAAAATGTGTAAATAAAAAACGTGATGGAAATTAAAAACTACAATTTTTTTGTACCCAAGAAAGAACCGAAAAATCACCCATTCTTACCTTCAAATATCAGATATCTAACTAATTATAGGGCCTGCAAATTGTGGAAAAACTAACTTACTGTTTAATTTCATCTGTAATGAACGATGGTTGGATTATGACAGATTAATTATTTACAGTAAAACTTTGTGTCAACCAAAGTACAAACCATTGCAGTCTATATTTGCCGAAATTGAGGAAAATATTGGAAGGGATCTCGCATTTTTCCATGGTTCTCAAGTAGATTTAATTCCACCCGAAGAACTGGACCCACAATTTAGAAACCTTATTCTGTTTGACGACTGCCTTTTAGATAAACCAAAAAAACATCGAGTGCTACTTTGCTCAAGGACGCCATTCGAACGCCGATGTTTTTTATTGCAGTTAGTCCTACACGAGAATTCTTAAACAAGTGGTTAGAGATAATGCAAATTTAATAATTCTTTTCCCGGTAGATGAGTTAAATTTGAAACACGTTTACGAAAATCATGTTGGCCCTGACATGGAATTTTCAGAGACAAAACGTTGTGTCAAAATTGTTAGAAAAGGCCTCACATATTTTTATCAGTTAACAAAACGTTAAACGAGGGAAGATATAAACGTTCATTTTTACCTATTAAACAAAAGAATGGAGACAAAACAAGAAATCTCAAAACTCAAAAGACTTTTAACTAAAAAAAATTTAAATCGGCATTTGGGAGAGAGGGCAAGAAGAATCGCTACAAGAATTTTTTAAGCCTGTAGTAAACACACTGAAACCGAAACCGGTGCTCGGTGCAACCATGCAAACTACGCCTATTAAAAACACTCTAGCCACGCAAACTAAACAGATTAAAAAACTCTAGCCACGCAAACGATCCCGATTAAAGCTTACAACTATGAAGAAAGTGAAGAGGATGACTACGAAGCATTGGGTTCATCCCCGTCACCTTCCTAAGCTGTTACTCCTAGTGAGAATACATTGTCGACCCCTCTCAGTTTCAGTATTGCCGAATATTTAACACCAGCTCAAGCTCCTATAATGCGAATTCCTCCCGACACCAAAACCCAATACGCCTCTATGATCACTGGTCCTAAACTCACCCCTACATATTCCGCGGCACAAACAAGACGCAATTCTACCCTGCCTGAGCTTCCTAACATCACCACGCTAAGGTCCCTCATTAGTTTGTTACCTGGTCAGAATATTGGAGACACTGCTAAATACTTCATGGTAAAATTTTTCGAAAATCCCAACAACATTGACCCAGTATTTGGGCTACAGTATGATAAGAAAAAAGGTGAGCTAACGTTTGGTAATAAAACGGTTAAAATCTTTGAAAATGACATAGTTGTACATAGTTGAATAGTAGGTAGGGAGGCGCGGGTTGTGGAATTTGATAATTTTCAAAGAATTAAAAGAAACTTCCATCGCTTCGGATAAATATCCTATTTATGTTAGTATCACCGAAAGTCATTTCTCTCCCAATGCGAAGGTTGAAAGTATTCAAGGTGACCTAAATGCCTCGTTGTTCTATGAGCTAGACTAGGCGGGACTAGACTAGACGGGTCATTGGTCTGCAAAACGATGGCTGCGTTTCCTTGCGTGTTATAGTATTTTGATTTTTAACACTTCGCACGTGGTTCCCGTATTGGTTACGAAAAATGCAAACAAAAAAAGTCAAACTGATTTAAATAATTGTGAAATGTGCCTGTAGGCCTATACGTTAAAGAAAAATTATTCAACTTTATTTTTTGACATATTGTTTTTGGTTAAAGAAAAATTTTGAGCATTTTTGTAGCACTTTTCAACATAAGTAAAAATAAATAAAAAGCCTCGTGGGTTGGTCCTTTTTCAATACTTGAAATGCCCGTGAATTAACCTTTTTTCCGGGCCTTTTTGCTTATAATTTGATGATGTGTCTCTCATAAAATTTTTGCTGTAGGCTCCGTCACACACTCACGGTTCCGCCCCCTCCACCATGTTTTTCGTGTGTGTTTTTACAATTCTTGATTTTAATCATGGGTTAGGCACTACTTTATGACATTGTTGACAGTAAAATTGGTAGATGGGTTTACACGAAAACCCCCCGACTTTGGTATAAATCCATCTGAAAACCCCCGACTTTGGTATAAATCCATCTGACAATTTATCATTATGTAAAGGCTTGTTGTTTTGTAAAAATAAGCAAAAGTACATCCAGAAGAAAAATCGTTCGGGTTAATCTCTCTTTCGACCAACGTACGTACAACGTAAACAAACCGATTGGGTTTTCTTTCCTGAGAATGTAGCCTGAAGTGGCAGAGGTTGTTAGTTAAGTTACTTTTCAAGGTCACTGGCACTAAAAACTTTCACTCCTAAACAAATAGGCCGATGACCGACCCACTTCCTGGTAGGGAAACCCTAAAAATATTCAAATGGGAGGCCACAACAAGAAAGTTACACACCGAAAAATGCTTCCACAAACAGCAACACTCTAAAAAAAACGCAAAAAAATTAGGAGGAGACTCTACAGCTACTACCTAGTCGCATCCGGTCTTCTGTACAGTTCTGCCACTACTAATAGTGAGGCACACTTCTCTATCACGCATTGCATCGGCTATCTCTATTATAAAAGCAGTAAGCATCAGAATTGCCCGTTAAAAATGTGTTAGCTTTTAAGCTTATTTTACATTTTAAGCGTAATTGTCAGCCTTTAGGCCTAATTTACAACTTTAATTTCGTTAGTAGCAACTAACGTTGATTTGGATTGTATAGAGTAAGCTTAATCATTTTTGCAACACGGTATGCCTCTGGGTACACAGTTACAGTGTTACAACGTAATGCGCAACGTAGCCTATGTAGATCAGTGGTATTAGGGAAGGGGCAGGAGAAACGCTGTTGAGAAAGCCTAGCACTGACTCGTAGCAACTTATGTTGCCATGGTAACGTGATTTTAGACCTAATTTTAATTTTTAGGCCTAATTTTTTTAACGGCAGTTTTAGTTTTGTAAGTAGCAGATAGGCCTAATGGAGAATTTGGTTCGACCGTAAGTCTATTCATTCATGCAACAAGACTCTTTTAAATGAAGCTAAAATGTTTTTGTTTTTACGGCTGCGTTAAGTCGTTGAAATAGTCTTCTCAGCCTGTATGGCTGTACAGAAGAGTAAAAGCACCCCATCTACAGAAAAGAAGGTGGGGGCAGCAGGGGGACTCGAGGATTGTTCAAAAGGACCTGTTTTCTACCATTTTATCTACTGCTAGTGGATCGATGGGGTAAGAAACCAAATTGCTTAGTATCTAAAAGACTATACGTGTTACAGTAATCCAGCATGGTGTTTCGTAACAAAGTCTCCATAACCTTGCAAACGACAGAAGTCAGGGCTATAGGACGATAATTTACAGGAAGAGAAGCATTAGCATGTTTAAAGACCGGAACGACCGTTGCCTGGCTCCACAGAACGTATATGATCCTTTGCGCGCCTACAATGACCAAGTTTTATCTATGTGTGCGCAGTACTAATTTTAATCGTTTGCTAATAATTAGTATGAGATCAAAAATCTAAAAGACTAATTCAGTAAAAATTAAAATTAATTATTCCACTAGATCGTCGTAGCAAAATTATAAGACACTAGTCTAGAAAATTATAAATTGTGATTTTAAAATACGAAAATCATTCCGGTTTGTGATGACACAATTAATGTGTTCATGCTGGCCTGTCTGTTAGGCGCAATGCCAACTGAGACAGTAGTTGCATTTTTTGCTGCGAGGAACGAAGCTACTGTCTCAGTTGACCTTGACTATGGTAAATGCGCAGATGCGATCGGCGCGTGGCTGTTATAAAGCAGGCGGAATGTTGCATTAAGAAGTATTGCATAAGCTTATTAAAGGAATGGTAGTTGCTTGGTCATTTTTATGAATTTTCCTCAATACACTACCGGATGTAGTTTTTTAAGAAATCTAACAATTATTAAGAGGTCCACATGCCCAATTTTAGTGTTAAAAGTGGCACACACCTGTATTTTTGTCTTACCTTCTCGCGTTCCCCTGCATTTAAGCACTGGCAGGAAGCCTTGCGGGAACTATATTCTAAATCACGTGACTCGATGTTGTCAACTGCATTGCCGTTTTACGTCATGAGCACATGGACCAGCAAATTATGGCTTCAACAGGCATCAAATGCACACAGAAGAGCAACTACAGCAAGAATCGTTAAGAGAATGGGATGTGATCGAAGCAGCCAATTACCGCGAGAATTTTTTTTCCTCAAAATGACCACTATGCTTGACTAAACTGAAAAAACCACAGCGTACCTTCTGCTTACAGATCAAAGCTTTTTGAATGGTTGCTGACAAACAAACCAAAAATCTATACAATATATCTCACCTAGAGGACGCTGCTTGTTTTATGTCGTTATTAGGGAAATAACAAAACCTTTGGTAATCATTGGGCTTTTATGGAAACACGAAGCTGCTTCTTGGCAGGATTTGGGAATAGTTACGCCCGTATTAGGGCAATGACTTAGTTACTTCGGATTTTTACGTAAACATAAAGATGCTTCTCGGTTTGGATGTGTTTAATTTGGTGTATCAGTAACATAAAAATGAGGTTAGGCCTAATACGAAATACCAATGCCGAAGCGAACTAAATTACGGGTTGGTTGACAAAATGCAATGGGGGATAGTATCGCTACGCCAAATAGAGTTAAACATCGTAAAGCAAACTTAAAACAAAAACATTAAACATAAAACTAAACACCATAAAACAAATTACTTCGTAAAGCGAAATTGGAAATTGAAACCGTAAAACAAAATCTCACGCTGCTTTTCAGGAACCGGATATTGTGCTAAGGATAACTTCGGCAGGTTCGGTCAAAACGAACTACACAGTGGCGCTCTTCACGTGTGTGAAGAGCCGGCAGTATCCCTTTAACCATTCTGGCTAGGTAAATACACAATTGTTTGTAAACCAAGCTTCATTCATGCCCCATACTTCCGTTCATGTTCATTGAAGTTGCCGCAACTCGTTACGGCCTTTGACTGCAATATTTCCCATAGAATCACCAAACTATTTCAAAATTGAAACCATCTGCTTTGCTCACATAATGCTGTTTGCCCCAAAGTGGCATCGTATAATAATTAGTTAGAGTTAAGATTTATCGAAATAAAACCAAATGCAGCTGGAGAGGGTGTGTTGGGGGGGGGGAACACGTATTATAACAGAATTTTTAATTAAAGAAAAACTAGCTGTTAAGTAAAAACCTCTGAGGGCTTCCCCCTCCAGGGAAGGGTGGAGAAAGTGGGTACTGATGTCCTGATGTTGGACAATTGCGTAGGTTACACAACTAAATGCAAGCACAGGAGTGGACAGTTTATTAAAGTGCATGGCTTCTTTATAAACATTTACAGGTCATGTGACCAGTTGGGCACATGCTTATGGTGATAAGTATACTTCAATAGATCAGTAGCCTGTGGCAATTACATCCTAACGCTTTTAGTGGTTAGTGCTAGGTTAGGTTGACAGTATGGGAAGCTTAGTTGTGCTAACAAGTTGTAGTGCTACATGTAACGACACTACACTAACGACAGTGAAATAAAAAAAACTAGAAAAAAAATTCTTAACTACCTGAAAGAACACAATCAATTAGTAATCTATTTTTTTCTATTGTACATGTATCTCTATTGTAGTCAGTGCACTAATAACTTTAAGAAGTGAGTTTTTAAATTAAGGAGAGCAAGTGAGCTGTCAATTCACTTTCAAAGTATAATAGCTGACATTTTTCGAAGGCTGATAATCCTTAATATTAACATTGTGTAATCTCAATAAAAATTTTTATTTAGGACAGCCTGAAAAGCAATGGCTTCCTTACTTTTGTTTCGTTTAAACACTAATAAGCTTGCTTTATTTTTACAATAACAATGGCTGTTTTCAACTTTTCAACAATTTTGCTGCGAGATTTTGAATTTTGAAAATACATCTGGTCAAGAATTTTGAAGAATTTGCAGCAATTCACGATTGTAGTAGCAATATGTGGCTACCGATTTTGTTGAACATCGAGTAAACATCTTTTCATTGTGTGGTTTTTCGTTGCTACATAAATATCACACAAGACGTGATGTTTTGCCATGAAAATAAAAAACATATAGGATTAAAATCAAGGAAAGGAATCTATTTTCCTTACAAGTAACTATAACGCAACAATTTTTTTTCACGACAACAGTTTAAAATTGGCTTTGTCAGTTCAGGGCACAGTCAATGAGAACGCGACATTTTTCCCAGCATGGCACAATTCAAAAATAACTCCCAGTTGGATTAATGGATAACGTGTAACTTACAACAATTTTTACACCCTACATTAGTTGTGCTACTATTTTAGTTGTTACAAATTCAAATGATGAGGTGCTTTTTTTTATACGTTTGGAACGACCTAAAACTGGTGAACGTTTCTCAGTTTCGGTTTCGGGTGTACTTTCGTGAACTGGTGAAATTACCTTTCGTTTAATTTTGTTTTTGATAACAGGTTTTGTGGTATGCTGAGTAGCGTTAGAAGTTCGAGACATTTCCTGTTCCTCGAATTTCTCCAGAGAGTGCACTGTCAGGCTGGAACAAAACACCGGGAACATTTTCTACAACATTAATATTTTCTATGACACTGCCTACTGGCTTCTCAGCGATTGGTTGTGGTGATAAACGAAAGGTGATCACCACAACCAATCTTGAATCGTTTATGACGGCTGTTGGATGGTGATTGATTATTGACGGGAGACCCGGTACTCATGCACTCAGTTGACTTCTCTGACCTCGCCGGAGGCGTAAACAAACCGGGCAGACGTGAACCAATAGATTTACGTGTTCTATAATTTGTAGGCGGTGGAGACCTTGTGACTGGTTTTGGAAACAGAAGAATGCTTAGTTTGGTGAAATGCTTGTTATTGGGAATTAGTGGATTTTTATGCAGCGCTGTTATCGTTGCATTTTGCGTTGTGTTTGCTGATATTTCAAGTGCTTGTTCGGACAACGGTACGATAGGATTTACCGCGTCTTGGGTGTTATCATCCAACACTCTTAGTCTTCGGTGAGCTCTAGCTTTACGGGCAACAATGTTATTTTCGGTTAAGACATTGTAAATTTGGTGTTCAAGAGCATTTATTTTCCCTGGCAACCATAACTTAGATGACGTGCGGCTGAAATTACGATGCCACACGGGTGTGTTTATTTGAAACTTAATTAACGGTTTATGCTGGGAACTCAGAATTTGTTTTTGTTAACGTTCCTTGACCTTATATATAGGATCCGGAAGCAACAAGTCAAGACGTGATTTAAATTCATGATTGAAATAAAGTTTTGCAGCTGTTGCTTGTGTAGTGGTACTTCGAGTAATTCTACTAGATTCTATATATGCATTTATGCTATCCTGTGTACTGAGGCCTTCCCTTTGTGCAGCTTTATAGATTTTTTTTGAAGTTTTTTACAAAAACCTTGGCGAGCCCGTTGATCCGGGGCAAGTAACTAGGCCCTGTCACGTGATGAATACCTTTAGATTTTAGCCAATCCTGAAACAAACTAGAGCACCATTGAGGGCCATTGTCTGTTACGAGAGCGTCTTTTAACCCGTGTTCTGCAATGCGGGTATTCATGATACCTTTGACTTTTTCTGACGTTATGCTTTTCATTTTGTGTACAAATGGAATTTTGCTATGGGCGTCAACCAAAATCAAAAACGTATAGTTATCCACAAGACCACAAAAATCTGCATGAAAACGAGCATTAGCTTTGAGAGGGGACTCCCAGGTGTGTTTAGGACCTGGTGTTTGGTTTTCTTTGTACTCTTGGCAATTTGCACAAGATTTTACTTTTTGCTCAATGGCGGCATCCAAAGAAGGCCACCAGTTTTCCGCGTGTGCAAAATCTTTTAACTTGACAATTCCCAGATGAGAACTATGTAGATCTTTAAGCATTTGCTTCTGTAAAGCTGCAGGAATGATGACTCTGAAGCCCCAAAATAGTGTGTTTGATTCTACTGTTATTTCAGTACGCCTAGTGAAATATGGAAGTAACTCTTGGTCGTCACAATGACTGGGCCAGCCATGGTGAACGTATCTAAACAACGTATCGTATTTTGCATAAAATAGGATCCCTATGACTTTCAGCAATAATATTTCATTTAGAACTGGTATGTTAGAAATGGTTTCTAGTGCTAATACGTTGTACTGCTCCTCCAATTGCTCAAATTCCTCAACGTTGGGGAGGGGGAGACCTGACAACGCTTCAGCAGTTACGTTTTCCTTCCCAGGTATGTGCTGAAAATCATAGGAATACCCGTTCAGAAGGACTGCCCAGCACTGAACTCTTGCTGCTGTCAATTGGGGAATACCTTTTTAGGACCAAACATTCATAGACATGCTTTCTGATCGGATTGCAGGATGAACTTTTGACCGTATATATACTCGTGAAATTGCTTCGATCCCCAAGCGACACTCAGAGCTTTACGATCAAAATGACTATATCCTTGCTCTGCTTTTGTTAACTTTCTAGAGGCTAAAGCTATTGGTCTACTCTCACCATTAGGCATTACATGCATCAAACTACAACCCACCCCATAGTGAGTTGCGTCGCAGACCAGTTTAAGCTTCTTTTTGGGATCGTAGTGGACTAAAATCTTAGACTTAACAAAACGTTCTTTTACAGTTTCAACTGCCTTGTCACAATCATTCCCCCAGATCCATTTTACTTTGGGCTCAACAGCCTGGTCACTGGAGCAAGAATATGTGCCAAGTTTGGGAGATATTTTCAACAGTGATTTACGAAACCAAGAAAACTCTGCAACTCTTTAATGTTTGTAGGGTTTGGGGCGCTTGTAATGGCTTCAATAACTTCTGGCAGGGTGTGAAGACCTTCAGCGTTTATCATCTGACCAAGATACTTAAGTTCAGGCCGTGATAGCTTACAAAGCTATGATAGCTGTCAATACAAAGTTTAGCACCTGCATCTTGAAGTGCAGTCAAAAGTTGGTTTAACGATTCGTCATGGGATTGTCCCTTGCCACTGACCAAAATGTCATCATAAAACGGCAAGCACTTAGGAATTTTGTTAGTGACTTGTGTCATAATGTGCTGCAATATTCCCGGATTTGAGGCTAGGCCCAAAGGCACTCTAAGCCATCTGTAAAGTCCTAGTGCCGTGTTTATCGTTAACGCAGCTTAAGACTCCTTACCCAACTCAATCTGCAGGCAGGCATCCTTCAAATCTATCAAACTAAAGGTATCACTGCCTGACAATTCGCTAAATAACTCAGCGGCTGTGGGAACTGGATAGTGGTCGACCTCTAGCTGAGGATTAACGTTGGTTTTATAATCCTCTATGACACGTATGTCACCGTTCGGTTTATGAACTATGACCAGAGGAGTCAACCACTATGAAGTTTCCACAGCCTCCAGAATACCCAAGCCAACAAGGCGCAGGATTTCCTGGTTAACTCGCTTTTTTAACGCAAGGGAGACGGAGCGAACCTAGCGATATACCGGTTTCGCATCAGCCTTTAACTGTATTTTTGCCTTACAATTCTTGAATTTTCCAAAGCCGGGGCCAAAAAGCTCTGGAAAACCTTCTTCAACCTCCTTTGTGTTAACCACAGAAGGGTTTACTTTATTTTTCTTTAACCTGTTTAACTTTAGTTTGGAGATCAAAAAAAGGCATCGTTTCCGACTCAAAAAAACAGAAATCCAATCTTTGCCAAAAGTTTAACTTGTAATGTTTTGATACCATAGCATCTAAATGCTCGGTTTGGCCATTAACAGTTACTTCTAAATAGGGCTTTTTCTATAGACTACCTTAAGGATGCCTTAAGACTACCTTAAGACTGCATGCTTTTTGGTGTATTTGGCTGCTCTCCGACCTTTAAATGGATTTTTTTATATGTATTTTGTTGTTTATATTTCATGCTTTTCTGGGGGCTTCTGCCACCTTTGTTTTTCTTTTTTTGTTGTTGTTATTGATTAATTATAAATTATATGTATTGAAATCTATCCACTCCCGTTTTTGGGAACTGATAGTGTTGTTTGCTCTTGTAAATAAATAAGTAAATAAAGGTGTCCCTTAGTATGGCAGCGGCCATAGATGCAATCTTTGTATTTATGCCTTGACTTTATATGGCCGGCGCGTCTGCAACAAAAACAAGTGATATCAGACCCTGGTTTTGGTCGAAACTTTGGAGTTTAGTTACGTTTTGTGAAATAATTAACAGACTTGATGGTCGAGCTTATATCAACCTGGTCTGCATCTACTGGTTCCAGGGACAGAACAAGTGAAACTGTAGCTGTTAAATCTAACGTTTTCTTTAAAAGCTCCAATTGGATTTTCTCTGATAAAATCCCACCTATGAATCAGTCTCTAATCATTTCACTGTTAATATTCTTGATTTTGTCAAAATCGCAATGTTTAGTCAATAATTTAAGAGCTGAAACATATTGATTAATGGATTCATCTGACTTTTGAGCTCTTCTGAAGAATTTCATCCTTTCTGACACTACAGAAGGAAACGTTTCCAAATCGTTAAGAATAGCCTTAACTAATTCGTCATAAGTAAAGTCTGTTGGAACCTTAGGGGAAATAATATTTAATATTTTATCAAACATTTCACTCTCTACTGATGCCATTAAAATATCCAACTTATCAGCATCAGCAAATTTCTTTGCTGTAAAAAAATAATTTATTCGAGTTGAATATTTATCCCATGTGTCACATTCATGGTCAAACTCAACAAACAGGCCAGACGGTTCAGCCATATCGTCTGAGTCTGTATCACTAGCACTTAGGCTAACCTTAGGATTAACAATTAAATTTTCAACTGCAACGTCAACTACGGCGTTTGCTAAAGTAACGTCTGAATTGACGGTCACTACATGTGGTACATTAATTCACCTGCAACTGACATACATATGTCAGCAAGTCATAAGCTTTAACTTAATTACTACAATTTAGCAAAATTTAAATTACTAAAGCCACTCGAGACCATAATTGAATTGCTTAACAACTAAGCCTAATTCCAAATTTTAATAGCCTACCTAAATTTACAGTTTGCCTGCCCAAAATGCTTCATAATTAGGATTTAAACACACCTTTCTGTTTACGTCTCAAGCAACAACAAAAAAAAAGAACACCACCAGCTTTAGCAGCCTGCAAGCCGAACAAGTTTCACTAAACTTAAAAGTAAATAAATTGCTTATATACCTTAACTGCCAGCCAGAGTAGCCATAAGGTACATTGCTTTGCAAAGACCCAATTTATTTGCGTTTTCATCGGTTTAGTCTTACTTACAGTACGATAGGTGAAAACCGCCAACACGTCACATTACGACACAAACTTTGTGCAAATTGAGTGTTAGCAAAACAATAAGGAACGAATAATAACTATAATATATTCGAACCACTCAAAGTTCCACACGCACGCAACACATTTTTAAAGATTAAAATGAATTCCCATTCCAGGCACTAAACTATTTAGCCTAAATAGTGAATTTGCCAACTTACCAAATTCGGAGCACTGAATATTGTTTGGTGGGGGAAATAATTTACAAATCTTAAAATACTCTACTGGGTTGGCTCGTCACCATTCTGATTTGTCCTGATGTTGGACAATTGCGTAGGTTCCCCCAGCAGAGTAACGAGGCTAGATACACAACTTAATGCAAGCACAGTAATGGACAGTTTATTAAAGTGCATGGCTTCTTTATAAACATTTACAGGTCATGTGACCAACTGGTCACATGTCTATGGTGATAAGTATACATCAGTAGATCAGTAGCTATGGCAATTACATCCTAACGCTATTAGTGGTTAGTGCTAGGTTAGGTTAACAGTATGGGAAGCTCAGTTGTGCTAACAAGTTGTACTGCCACATGAAACGACACTACAGCCACTCGCCCTCCAGTGCGTGACTACCAGGAAAACACACTTCCCTTTTTCTAAGCATCAAGACTAGCCATTTTTTACATTCCAACAGAGGGATTAGAGTGCTGACTCCTCATAAAACAATGATAGCCTACTAAATGAATGAGTGCAAAAACGGTTCTGACTCGTTTTCAATTATCAACAAAAACTTTAGATTTGACTGAAGAATTATTTTAAATTTTTTTAGGCTTTTTTCATATACAGGGTGGTCCAAAAGTCGGGCCTACCTGAATATATCCTAAATGGTGTCAAATATCCTGAAAACAAGTTTATAGTAATAATGAGTAAACAGCGGGGATTCAGATGAGTGTAAAGAGGATGACCTTGAAGATTTCCATCAAGGTCATCGCGTTGCTAACTTCTAAAGGAAGCACCGTAGACCATCAGTGCAAATTTGAAAGTTGTAGGTAATCATTAAAAACTGCCAACCCAAGAAACAGAATGGGAATCCATGTAGAAACGCCAGAGTTATGTGCAAAATACCCTTTTTGCACATAAACTTCACTGCAAGAGCTACTTATCAAGCAGTGAAGCAGACCGCACACTGCTGGAGAAGCTCGAAAAGAAAACTGAGCTGCAGCACATCTCAGCCGGAATTCAACTACTCCCAATTTGGAACCATGCAGTCATTTTGTAATTGCGCACCCCCCCCCCCCCCCCCGCGTTCTTTCGTCTAGTCTTTGTAAGGGGTCATGAAGTGTTAGTCTCTGGAAAGGGATGGAAGTTAGAGAAGATGTAAACAAGCTAGAGGGGAAATTAAAGGTTAAGCTCCAATGGCACATTCATCATTGTAATATGATTCTTTCAATGTTTTTGGGAACATTTTATTATTTGTAATCAGCCTTGTTCTTTCTTTAAAAACTGTCACGGCACATTTTTCACATCTACTTATTAGAGTTGACTACAGATATCATCGATGGATAGCATAAGAAGGAATACGAAACCTTCCCTCTTTTTTATACGTATTTCCTGGGGAATAAAAAGGAACAGAGTTTTGTTTTGTATCTTGAGTTAATAGGGAGCTGGTCAAGATTTTAGTCAGTCTCGTGGAAGGGGGGGGGGGGGGGGGGCTCATACTTGTGTCGGTCTCGAAGTCAATCCAGCTCCTTACCTCTTCCCCCCCCCCACCCCCCGGTCGCCATTAATAATGACCCATCCCTAAGGCTGATTAAGAAATAAGAACTACACTTCAGCACACTTCAGCCATAATTCAACTACTCTCAGTTAGGCTGATGAGTAAATAATTAACTGCACTTTAACAAATTTCAGCCAGATACACAGAACACTGTAATTTCAGATGGCAGCCTACGCCAACGCAGAACTCGTGGACATGATCGTGTGCTATGGTTTGGCCCACGAAATATTCGTGAAGCTCTTCGAATTTATTCAGAACGGCATCCTCAACAAAGGCATCCAACAATACGAACGTTCAACAGGACACTTGCTCGTTTCCTGGAAACGGGCAGAATTGTAGCCCGTCCTCGAACAGGTCGGCCTCGAATTGCAACAGACGACAACAATAGTGTGATGGTTCTCGCAGCAGTAGCCGAAAACCCGCATACCAGTAGTCGTGCAGTTGGAAGGGCACTTGACATCAGTCATCAGTCTGTCCTACGTGTCCTGAAGAGGAACAGTTTCCATCCATACCATATTCATCTTCATCAGGCGCTGCGAGCAACAGATTATGACCCCCGTCTGCAGTACTGCGATTGGTTCTTGTGAAGAACTACTGCTGACCCTTTATTTTTCAATCATGTATTTTGGACGGACGAGGCGCAATTCACACGGGATGGCATCGTGAATACACACAATGTGCACTACTGGGCAGACGAGAATCCTCACTGGTTGCGAGAAGCCCGACATCAGGAACAATGGCGGTTTAATGTCTGGTATGGAATCCTACATGGCCACATCATTGGCCCAGTATTCTAGGATGGAACTCTAAATGGGGAACGCTACCTTGAACTCATTGTAGATGACGTTGTAACTGACGTTATGGACAACCTGCCACTAGCGACGGTGCAGGCAATTTGGTACCAACTTGATGGAGCCCCACCCCATTTCCGTAGAACTGTGCGACAGCGGTTGGACGCTTTGTTCCCAGGACAGTGGATCGGTCGAGCTGGCCCAAAGGCTTGGCCTGCTCGATCACCAGATTTAACTCCGCTGGACTTTTTCCTGTGGGGCCACGTTAAAGCCCAAGTGTATGAAACCCCCACAACAACAGCTGAAGACCTAAAGGAACGGATACGTGCAACATGTAGAGCCATCCCAGCAGCAACATTCGAACGGGTACTACATTCCACAACGTCACGGACACAAGCATGCCACAATGAGATGGGACACCATTTCGAGCACATTCTTGATTGATTTCCATCTTATTTTTATTCCACACAAAGGTGATGTTCCAAGTTGGGCCCTTAACCCCCCCCCCCCATCTTTGTTGGTCAAAATTAATCCACCATTTCTGACTCAATAGTAGAGGTTACGAAAACAGCCTTCAAGTTGCAAGTTTGCAGCTTTTGTAGTTGTTTACAAAGTTATTTACAATTAATTTATTTACAAGTTCCTTACAGTTATGTACGCCCATGTTATTTGTTTAGAACCCACTAATAACATGTCTGACCACATACCACACCCGTTGGTTCTGAACAATAAAATGGTGACAGAAACATTGTTCAAATTTCACGCAATGAAATACACAAAACTGGCTAATACCCGTAAAACAACAAACAAACATGAAATAAACAGCGTTGGGATAACTGTACAACAGACCGGAAATCCTAGCTGGTCACTGCCTTCTAACCTTTCCATTTGCTTTACTGCTTGACAAGTAGCTCTTGCAGTGAAGTTTATGTGCAAAAAGGGTATTTTGCACATAACTCTGGCGTTTCTACATGGATTCCCATTCTGTTTCTTGGGTTGGCAGTTTTTAATGATTACCTACAACTTTCAAATTTGCACTGATGGTCTACGGTGCTTCCTTTAGAAGTTAGCAACGCGATGACCTTGATGGAAGTCTTCAAGGTCATCGTCTTTACACTCATCTGAATCCCCGCTGTTTACTCATTATTACTATAAACTTGTTTTCAGGATATTTGACACCATTTAGGAAATATTCAGGTAGGCTCGACTTTTGGACCACCCTGTATGTTTGATATACACCTGTGGTGTTCTTCGTTCCGTGACAGTCACACGTTAAAGCAGAAGCACCTAGAAAGTCGATTTTAAGCAGACTTTCTTGCATTTGTACCAAAATCAGTCAATCTAAAAGGTGAACGTTTAACGGGTTTACATGCACGGCAACGCAAACTACGGAGCATAGTGCACCTTGCCGATAAACATGGATGCTGCGCGCGGCTAACTACCATGCACACATGGCAGTGGTCCAACGCCAGCATCCGGGTAGCGAGCCGTGTCCTATTGTTAAACCAGTCAGGACCGGATTGAGCTTGTTCGCCCGTCACGTGACGTAATGCCTCAGGGGATCTGTATTGTTCTCGGCCCTTTAAAAGAAGGGCTGAGACGACGAATCCTCATTTGGTGTAGGGTGGTCAAACTGAACGGTTGGACCACCAGAGCTAAAGCGGAAGTCAGAACAAGTTGTAACCTTGGTCTGATGCTCAATATGTAATGCTATTGTGTATAGTTCCTAGCTGTACAGTAAGGAGTGAATTGGGAATGAGCCTTGCTTTGAACTAATCGTCCACTTCCGTAGAAAGTACTTACAAACGGAACCTCCACTTTTGCTTCTACAGCACTATCGTATTTAAAAAATTTGTTTTGCATGTATGTTACGAACCTGTTTCCGATGGGTGAAGGTTGCTATGTAGCTTGGTTTACAAGAAGTTTACCGTGAAAAGGAGGAGCGGTCTAGCTTGCACTAATCATTGGTGAAAGTAGCGATTGACTATAGCTTACTAAAACTTACTCAAGTTACTAAAAATCAGAAGTGAGAGTTATGGTGTAAAATTTCAACAATTAGTACAGGAATTGGAGCAGCAGGAACTGATTGGAGCTCCTTGATAACTTAATTAAATGTATTACTGTGAAGTGATTTATATTCATTGTATCCCATTCATATTTCTTGTTTAGAAGAGCTTTTCCACCAGGTAGAGAATTTGTTCCCGAAAAGCCAGGTGCAAGCAATTGTTGGGGATGGAGAACTGTCTATGCACTCAATGCCTCTATTGCTTGATGCAAGAAGGACTCCAGGGACAAGTTGGCGCCTAGAAGTAATCGACTTACCCTCCCATTAAGATGGTGCAGAAATCCATTGCGACGAAGTGGTTTTCCTCCCCATTCTGTAACAAAGTAACTGCCTTTCATTCCTTTCAGCACCTGATAGTGAAACCTAGCACTACAGAAACTACAGTAATGAGATCCCTTTGCCTTTCTCAAAGGTCAAAAAAGTTTGCACAAAAGCTTGCATAAAATTATGCACACAAAACATTTACGTCAAAATTTGCACAAAGTTTGTCCAAAGGTATTCACAAAAGTTGGCACGAAAGTTTGCTCAAATATTTGCACAAAAGTATGCACAAAGCATGCACAAACGGATGCGCTAAAGTTTGCCCAAAAGTACGCACAAAAGTATGCACAAACGTTTTCAAAAAGTCGGCACAAAAGTGTGTTCCAAAGTTTGCACAAAATGGTATTCACAAAATTTTGCAGAAAGTATGCATAAATGTTTACTCACTGAAAATTTTGCACAATACGCGAAATACGATTCCTGTTTTGCCTACAATTTGACATCTCCATCAACAATCCTATAAGGTCAGATTTGTAGGTGAAAAAGGACAGGGCTAAACAGGCAACCTGAAGCCAGCATCTTACAACTTAATTCTGCGTATATTTTGATTATTCTGACAGGGCATAATACATAATACATAATAAATTGAACTTTTTCGTTGTGTCTTAAATTTTATTCCAATAGACATGCGTATCATAATAATCTACATATATAATAAGGAGCAGGCGGGCAAGTCACCGGCCTCGCCATTCCGTCGTACAATCAAGTACCCCACACTGTAGTGCCACCTGTTGACGGGATTCGCCTTCAAATTTAGGTTGGGACACTTTTCCAACATCTTCGAACAGATGGCGCCACTTACCAGACCTGCCGCACCGTTTTTTTTTGGTATTGTTGTGGTACCAAATCGGCCAGCTAAGTTTTAGTCGCGTGGACTGTGTCATTGTCTGCGTTTGAGCAAAAAAAAAAGAAAAAAACTAAACCAGACAACTTTAAACCAAACGACGATTGGTTCTTTCTCGAAATTGGCAGCCTGATACGATGGAAAGGCGCATTTATTTCCTTAATGTTCACTTCCAGAAAGGAGTTGAATTGTTTTTAAGTGGGCGGCAACAATCGTTGCTTGCAACAATGTCGTAATGCACGGTACCGAGGTGAATTGTTTCAAAGGATTAACTTAAACATAGGGTTACTTGCTTACTGAATGCTGGATTTCTTAGGGCTTTTTTTTTAGCCTTCAATCAAACATACGCATGCGACTTTTCTGGGGCTGCACCAAAGGGGGAATGTCACGGGGCGCCGTTTTCGGGGAGTGCGGGAGAGGGTGTCAGGGCAAGTGTGTGTGGCGGGCAATGCGCGCTACCGAAGTGAATTGTTTCAAACGATTCAAAGGAAACATGGGATTACTTGCTTACTGAATGCTGGATTTCTCAGTGATAGGTTTTTTTTTTTTAGCCTTCAGTCAAACACACGCCAGCGACTTTTCCGGGGCTTCCCCAAAGGAAGAATGTCACGGGGCGACGTTTTCGGGGAGGGGGAGGTGAGCAAGCGTATATGGGGGAACACGTATGCGAATCCGGGAGAGGGCATCAATGTGGGGATTGGGGGTTAAAGTAATTGTGGGGGAGAGGGCATATGTGGGAGACATTCACATGTTCGGTCTTCGGTTTGATAAATTTAAAACCAAAGCCCAAACACCTGGAGGGAGGCGGGGAAAGGGGGGGGGGGGGTGAGAGCGCGCAGCATGCGCACGGTCATAACTAGTATTGTTATATTATTTGTTAAAAAAGATAGTGCTCTCGTTTTTACACAAATTATGTATGCAAGCAAGACATAAACTTATGCTATACATTAAAATGACGGTTCAAGAATCCCTTGACCGAAGAGCTGCAAATCATTTGAAAAAAAAAGCTATTTCAAATATTTTTTTATTGACAACTTCTAATCAATAATAATAAGTTTACCTAAATACACAAATGTATTAGGATGGAAGTAAAAGGACCAGGAACCCAGCCACTTATATTATACCATAAGATAGTCGTACAGCAATAGCATTGACACATTACCGAAAACAATAAATCGACAAACAATATAACTATCCTAGACGACATACAGAAGTCACGTCAGAGAGAAAGAAAAGAAGATAAAATTACAAATATTTATGTTTATCTGCAGTACAATGCTTAGCCAGCCTATTTTTAAAAATTACTAAATTATGGGACACGACGAGCTCAGGTGGTAGTTTATTCTATGCCCGCCCAGCGTGCAACAAGACAAAATTATGCATACAGTTCAAAGAGGCCTTCTTGTGCTCCCCCCCCCCTTCCCACCTTTTTAAAGTCCACTTGCACTGGTGATTTTTATTAATTTACGAACTTTAATCCTCAAATGGAGCATAAAATGAGTGTGGAAATTTTGAAATGAATCTGAAAGTGGAGTGAAAAGTTATTATTTGAACAGACAGGCAGGCACTAGTGCCTGATGAAAAATTCTTTTGGTCAGTTTCTCATGGTTTGTCACTAAGAGTGATAAAACAAACAATTTAAACACAGCATTTACATAACAATTTAAAATAAAAAAAAAACTACTAAAAAACTGGTTGTTTGCCTAGCCTAAACTTCAACTGTACTTTACATTGTTTTACAATAATTGCAGTTATACACACACATTTTATTTTTACAGTTGAACGACAGCTTTCAACTGGCATTTCTGAATAACCAAATCAAGATTGACATATTTTTTTTTTATCAGTCTGGCAACCAGACATGGAATGGAGGAATTGACGCCAGCAATGGCAAAAAAATCAAGTAAGTATGTGATGTGTGTTGCTTTCCGTAAATCACTGGATTCCACCGATTGTGTTGGCCATCTTGAAATTGTTCTTTTATTCTAAAAACTTTATTAGACGTCCAGTTTTCAGAAAAAAATTGGTTTTAATATGATATATTTTTGTCGAACAATGACATTGTTACATGCAGTAAGATTGAGCATTTTTGTAGTTGTTAAGAATTCGCTTCCCTGCTCTGCAATGCCCCCGTAAGTACCACCGAAATTTTCTATTTTCAAGTGTAAACAATCGTGCTACTAACGCCCGTGATCTCGTGTCGCTGCTATTCTATACATGTCTTTGCCATTCCATTCAATACAGACTCGGACTGATCATCGGACTGGGCATCGGACTCGGACATTGTGTCATGGTACAGGCGCCCTTCAGCTTTCACGCTTTAGGGCGCGTTTACGCAGCGACTCGCCTTTGCATTCTCGCAGCTAGAACTCAATCACGATGGCAAAGGTGACATTGCCATGGTTATAACGCTAAATGGATTAGCTAAATCCGACATCGTTTGAGTAAATACTTGCAGTCATATAATCCGTGCCAATAATATAAAGAATTCCTCATGACGAAACAATTTTCTCAAACGCTTCTGAACTCACGTTATTAGCTGTTTCCGTTGCGAGGCGGCAGACATAAAACCGCCGCCATGTTGGAATTTCAGATGATTTCTAGCTTCTAGCTGCGAGAAAGCAAAAGTGAGTGGTTGCGTAAACCCGGCCTTACGCGCCCCCACTTTTTTCCCTCCCCAAAGAAAGTGAGTGCCCTAAGTCGGATTGCTTTCCGGTGGGTGACTATTACTTTCAGGTACAAATCGGTCTCTCCCTCCTTTTATTTCCTTCATTTCCTTTGTTAACCCCTTTTTCTTCCCCCCCCCCCCCCATACCTTCCAGCCAAGAAAAAAGTTAAATTAAAAACTGAAAATCCAGCAAAAAAAGCGATCTTTACAATACAGAAGATGTTTGACACAGAATCCGTAAATGACAGTCGAATATTAACAGAAGCAAAAGCTTCCGGAACTCGCCCCCCGACTTTGCACGGGGGTATACAGAACTGTCCCAGACCGCCTAATGATGGTTGGAATGTACATCACTATTAGGCGTAGAAGTAACTTCATGGTAAGACCCATGGCCGCCCTGTCATTCCACCAAACGGCCCAGGGTGCTCTTTCCACGCCAGTTCGACTCTGGTAGTGTAACAGTTTCAAATGTAATAAATTATTTAGGTTTAGGTTTCTATGGATTTGGAACGTTAGTTTAGGTTTGTTAGATTGGTTGAGGTTTTACTGCATAAGCTAACGGCAAAATGTAAAGGTGCAACCCTAATCAAATTGCTGACGATGTTGAGCAAGTAGAGTATAAGTATACAGGGTGGTGCAGAAAGGAAGGCCCCTCCCCCCCTCTTGGCAATCACATATGGTTATTGCTAGGGCAATGAAACTTTGCATGATATATAGACGAACAGGCGGCCAACTCATCACGGGTCGCTCAATGACCTTGACGTCCATTTACAAGGTCATCATGATGCTAACTTTTTAACCATGCTTCGTATAACCCCAGTGTAAATTAGAAACTTGTAGTCATTAGCAAGGCATGACCGTTAAAAAAAACGGAACAAATTCGGTACGTTAGTTTAGGAATTACGGAAATTATAATCATCATCTATTTTACTACCGAGTGGCTTTCCTGCCAAATAGTGAGTGTGAAATAAAATTACTGTGGTCGTCAAAGTACGTGAAGCCTCCATGGGGAGCGTTCACGAATTACATAAAGCTTGGAGAAGGGAGGGAGGATTATAAGTAAATGTGTTACTATCTGTTATGGTGGTGGAGGGGGGGGGGGGGTGAGTATCACGAAGTGTTTCGTAACGTACAATTTTTTTTAGAAATTATTGTTGGCAAACGTTTTTCCAAATTTTTTTCCGTTAAATACTATTGGCTAAACTATTTTTCTAACTTCTGTTCACAGCTTGAAAGTTTTATTTTTTCAATATCACTGGTTATTACGCCACTTGGTATTAAGTTCAACTTATAGAATTCATTCAAAACCTTGTTTGTACTTTTTCACAACTGGAGTTTGAAAAAGTTTACTCGCTGACCACCCCCCAGGTAAAAGGAATGTAATCACCCGATCGGAATACTACGTAGATTCGCACTGAATTGAGAACATTCTTGCCACTAACAGTAATTTATGCAAGTGGTTGTGTTGCTGCCAGCTATGTACACTTATTTTAAGAATTATTCTGTCACTTTTCGATAGTTTTGATAGTCGTGTGTGCAGCCGCCATCGTTGTTTCAAGCGCCAAGAGAGAGAGAGAGAGAGAGAGAGAGAGAGAGACAAAGTGTGGCGATCAGCGTTTTAAATGACTAAAGTCCACGTATCCGTCAGAACAATGAAATTTATCGAAAGGAGTCCGCCATGATACCTAGGTTCTGCAGTGTGCCCGCAAGCAATATTTGACGCATCGGACGACGGACATGACGGAGAAAACTATGTGGTGTAGCATGGCCTTTAGTTCACTATTGGCTTAGCAGCCCGTGTCGTACCATTACGCCCCGCCAACCAGATGTGTATTTCAAACTTTTTCTATACTTAGTCCGACCTGTTGTTGAATACGCAGTTGATTTTTGGCGCCCTTATTTGAAAAAAAGACCTTATTGCACTCGAACAAGTACAACGACGTTTCACTAAACAGGTTTTCAATCTTTATAGTTTCAGTTATGAACAACGCCTACAACTACTAAATGTGCCATCTTTATGGTGACGCTATTTTGCGGAAGTATTATCACTCTAAACAAAATTTTACAATTAAATTATGGTGGGCCCCTTCTCAAAATTAAACTCCACCTACAAACCTACAAGGCTACACGTGGCCATCAACTCAAGCTTGAATTTCAATATCATAAACATGAATGGGCACAGCTTACTTTTTTCTCACGTTTACTCTGCATTTGGAATGGCCCACCATAGTTGGTTGTAATGGTCCCATCTGTTAATAGCTTTAAAAACAGTTTTGACAAACATATTAGCCTTGTGGCACTACACCTTATTGTCTTTTATTACCCTAGTTAGAATTATGTCAGAGGTACTGTTATATCAAAATCAACCAGACCTAATGCTGTTTAAAATTCACTTATTGTACATAGCCACCACCTGTTATTTACAGATATTTTTATATATGTATACATGTATTACTATTAAGAATTAAAAAATACACTAATTCGTTCTTTCGTGTTTTTGCAGTGTTTATGTACATACATAAAAAATATTAACTTTATATAGGCTAGACGAAAATATTTTCTTATGGTTTTTATTTATTAATTTTTTTTATATTTTATTTTTTATTTTTTTCTTCTTGAAGTTGGCGTATTAGATGATTTACTTGAATTGCTCTGATTTATTAAACATTAACTTTTATTTGTAGATTTCCTGTTAAATTTGTTGCCTTTTTTCTATTATTTATTATTGCCCCCCCCCCCCTCCTGTCAAGAAATGCCCAGCCTTGGGCGATTTGACAGTTAATAAAAGTTAATAGTTGGACCATTTTCGCACTAGAATCGTGCTGGAAATTAAAATGTTGCCATTTTAGGGTAAAAGCTAAGCTGGGTGGTGTGGAGGACAATGCGGATTCATGCTTTAAAAAAAAAACAATTAAAGAGGATAAGCCACAAATAAAGTCATGTCATAACTACATATTTACGACTTTAATTGTGTTTAAGTCTGTTTCCTTGTAAGATGGAGGAAAAGAACACTACCAAATGAAATTGGCCTACGCCGATCTTACACAAGACATTTTACACATTTTATTCAAGAACACAAACACAGAGTTTACGTTTTTAACGAAAACAAACCCTTAGCACAACAACAACGAAAACAAACTGCAGCACTGCATAGTCTGAAGTGAAATAAAGACTGCTGGATAGAATATATTTTTATATGCCAACGAAAATTTTCATTACCTGCAGTTCATAGCATTCCTTCTTGTAATGCAATCTCCCCTAGAGAAGAAGTAGTTATAGGCCTATGCTTGCCAGCTAGGTAGCCTCAGTGCGCATGCGTGATACACTCCTCCTATAAAAGTACCAGCATAGGACCAGGTTTCATCTTACTTCTGTAGCCTCCACGGTACGTGGTCGCTCTTCCCAGACTCTCCATCCTTTGCCTACTTCGGTGCTAATGCACCATGGACTTTTGACTCATCCTGGCCTTCGGTCTGCTTTCTGCAAGCTGTTGCATTGCAGCTTTCGCCTTGCTTGCGACCACCACTGCTTCAGCTTCTTTACCACTTAAATGAACATTATGACCTCTTCTCCTGTCATCACTCCTGCCGACAGCACATCTCTTTTGCTGGATCCTTCCGGCCAACTGCCACCTGCAGTTCCTGTCCGAAGCCTTCGGCTCCTTCGGACTTACCCTTGACACTGGACACCGCTTCAGTGTCTTGTTTGGTTAACACCTCTTCTGGCTCTGTCAAGCAGAGTTCTGTACTGCCGTCTCCTACCCAGCCTGGTCCTTAGTCTGCTGCCCTGGTCACCTTCACAACAGGCTTTCTCCCAGGATTTTACAAGCAGTGGCTCCCCGTGGCCATGGCCAGCCACCATTCGGCCTAGCAGCCCGGGAGTCGTTGTTACGACAGCCTACGTTTTATTTCATCGGCAAGTCCTTCCCAGAATATCAAGTTCAGAACTTATTGGACAGCATTTTTCGGTCCTTCGAAGCTTACCGTTGTAAAGCTCATTTTCGTCCCTTCACCTTTCGTCCAGATACCCTTCGCTGGGTGTGGTCCTGTTCCTCTCTGTTGCGGGTTGCTCCCATCCATTCCAGCTGCCGTCCTTTCCTGGTCATCATCCACCACCTCGCCCTCCACCCACAGCCATTTGGCTACATTTGACCTTTCCAGTTTTTCCAGCCATGATTCTGTCTCCTTAGGATTCCTCTTCTGGACCATGCTTTCAACTGCCTGACGCCGGCAAAATTTCTCACACGCCTCAGGCCCCTCCCTGCCTCTTCTGTTCAGAGGTTGTTCCTTCGCATACTCCACCTCGATACCCTTCGTGGCCTACGGCAGTCCAACTCGTTCAGCATCATTTGGAGCCCAAATGGCACCAACAACTACCAATGCATTCACACGGGTTTCAAGCATTTCCTTTCTTCCGGGATCATTGTTTCCGCTTCACCTTCTTCGTTTTCATCAACTCACCTGGAAATCATTTCAAAATCATTTCCTTCTGCGACAGCTGCAGCCTCCTTTGCATCCTGCTTCAATCATCCTTCAGCTCAAGCTGCCTTCGGCAGTTCGCTTGATGCCTTCATGTGGGTTTTGTGACCCTATTTCTTCTTTGCCAATAAAGCTTACTAAAAAAAAACACAACAACGCTCCACAACCAATATCAACATTACACCAACAACGGCCGCTGAGCAAGACGTGGATAACCTCCATGAGTCTAGCGGTTGTTCCCATTATGGCAATTGGACTGCTGCCTCTCCGTGCATACAGCACGTAGCATGCAACACAACCATCTCTTTTGTAGCTCTGCCATGTTCACTATGGTCTGCTGCACCGGCTCCTTTGCAAGTTCCACCTTTCATTGTTTGGGAGAATTCCAGTAATACAGGACCTCTTCCGCCCCCACCTTCTCTTTTATTGCCCAAGGTATCTCTACTCTATTTATCCCACGAAACATCCTTTGTCTGGTAAGGGATCCTTGCAGCTCTGTGACTCTTTATCTTCACCTTTTCACCCTTCGGCCGAGTTTCGTCCTTTGCAGTTCCTGCACCCTTCCCCTTTTCTCTCCATGCTTATCGCTAGCCGAGCATGGTGGGATACATGATAAAGGAAAACAAGGGGAGGGGGAGCAGCCGCTCCGACCTTCCACTGGACCTCTCTCACAAACCTTCAAGCACACTTGTCTTCGGCCTTCTTCATTTAGAACACCTTCGTTCTAGCAATCTTGACTTTAGTCAACAATACCCTCTTTTACTACCTCAGCTACGTTCCCTATCGCTTACTCATCGCCTTGTTGGACCTTCGCATTGACAAGCCTTCGCTTCAGGAATACAGCCTCCTTTCCCCATGTTACATAGCCCGTCGTCACTTGGTTATTCCACCCTGGTCGTCCTGATATTTGACTTCAAAGTCAGTGGTGTTCGGTTTATCATGAAAACTTCTGCTTTGCTGATGCATTGCTAGATGTGCCTGAGTTGCTGGCCAGGATTTCTCCCACCACGTCTTGGCAGGAAATCAGACCCGTTACTATGCTTTGTCTTTATTCTCCTCTCAGAGTGCATACTTCATTGCCTCGTGTGCCTTTCAAGTGTAAAATTCGTTTTTTTCAAAATGGTTGCCCATTCTGATCCTACACGTCCACCAAACCCTGAACGTTGTAAATATTCTGCCTTCGTTTCTGAACAAGTTCACCTCGATCCTCATTTGGTTTGCCAACGCCACCGTTCCTGCAACTATTATACAATGCCATGCGCCATTTGTAAAACTGGGCTCTGATCGAGATCAACCAGAAGAAGTCACAGATTCATCTGACCAGAAAGCCCGTAAAAGGGCAAGGGATCTTCTCACTGCTCGTGCTGCAAAGAAAGCCGCTCCTTAATCTTTTGCTAAAATGCCACAATGTTTGTCGCCCTTCAAGATTTCGTCAGCTTCGCTTCTGTCTGCTTCCTGACATAGGCTAAAAAGGACAAAGGGCCTCCCTACGAAAAATCTCCCCTCCCCCTTCGTTCAGTAGCACCTTCGACTCCTTCGCCTGCCGCTATGCAATCAGAGTTCCCATCCAGAACCCCTAATCCTACCAACAATGGCCGTCCTGAAGATCTTCTGTGGTGAAGACATCCCAACACCATGGAAGCTGAAGGTAATTCGGCTTGCCTGTTTACAGCTTGCCTGTTTGATCCTTCGTCCATCTGAACTTGTAAGCCTCCCGTTTCTCTACTCCACCTTAAAAAAACGTACACACACACATGAACCAATGTGCGTTCTGTCAATAAATAACAAACAGTGAATGTTGAAACGACTAACTTTTTAAAACGTAGGTGTGTTGCGTCTCACAGCATAAGCCCCATGGGGTCCTGGGGAAACAACACCAACCCTCTTGGAGTTTACACCTTCGTTGTCCTTCCGTAGCTTCAGATTCTTGGAGTCCGTTGATTCTGGGGAAGCCAGGTCGTAGCTCTGGGGCACTCGTTACGATGGTTCCACCACCTCTGTGACGAGGTCTACTGCAATGCTATGAATTGCAGTTAATGCATATTTTCGTCAGTATGTAGAAACATCAAATACCAGTGGCATCTGGTTGAGTTTGGTTTCTACTGCCTAACCGAAAATATACATTACCTGTTCCTGCCCTACCTCCCCTCTTGAGTTACCACCGTAACAATTGAAAGAAATGAAAGATGAAACTCCAGCACCGGCGCATTTATAGGAGGACTGAATCACGCATGCGCACTAAGGCTACCGAGCTAGCAGCCATAGGGCTATAACTTGTTCTTTTTTAGGGAAGATTGCATTATAAGAAGGAATGATATGAATTGCAGTTAATATATATTTTCAGTTAGGCAATGGAAACCAAAATCAACCAGGTGCCCCTGGTACTTTGATGATTTTTCATCTTCGGAATGCAATTCTTGATTGAGAAAATTGATCGAGAAAAATCTACGCTCTCGTGATAAAATACACGGTGCTCGTTATATCCACGTTATAAGACATGATTGGCTGGTAGCAGTCGTTTACTGGCTTGCCATTGGTTAGTTGTCCTCAGAAAATTATGAAGGTATTTTCTCATTTGGATTTTTTTTATTTGGGTCTATGCCATACATCCAGTTATTTTCATTGTTTCTTAATATTGTACTACTGTATTCCTACATATTTTTAGAAAATGTCATATGGTTATTTACCAAGTTAAGTTAATTCTTGCTAAATTGGAAGTAAGCCTTCAGTGAAAACCATGTACTAAGAGTAAGACTCCTTTACACACTTGTGTTTCTTTCAAATGACGTGACCCGGTTTGGAAATGGCAAACAGTCCATCACCAGAACATTGCCAAACCGCCTTTACCGATATGGTCACTCTTCGGTGGACATGGGTCCATATCATAAGATGGTAGACCACCGATCTGGTGATGGAGTGGTATGCTAGTTCAAAGCCGAGTCACCTCATTCTTAAAAGTTGCTGCAAACTCATGTTACCTCTTTGATCCAGGTACATACATTCGAATTTTACATTATGTTGGACGGATTTTTTGGAGCTTAAAGTTCGCATTCCTTGCCAGTTAGAAGCATACAATTTAGCCAATTACGGGATCAACTGGACAATGCCAGTGAAAGAGTGGGACTGGACACGAAACCCGCCGAATGTCCGAGACCATGGGGCGTGGCCTAAAGAAGACTGGCCAAATGTCATCCAGGTCAATCCAACGACCAGTTGTTGAAGAATTTTTCCAATTTTTCCAATCCAATGACCAAGTACAGAATTTTTTTTTTAATATTTGTTGTAATGATAGCTGTTGTAAACAATAAATAGAAGATATATAGTAAAACTAGGCTGGGTTTTGCTGTACTTTTTTTTAATTCTTTAATTCTTTTAATTCTTTTTAAATAATGGTGAGGATATTTTAAGCACATCAAAATTTCTGAATGTTTTATTGATGCCATTGATTTATAATAATAATAATAATAATATCTTTTGCTGGTAAGCAAGGTTAACAGCAGGGCGCAAGGCCGCTTACGCCGCACCCAAAAGAGAGCGTAAAATTAAGTAAAAACTGTTTAATAGGTCCGCCTTAGAAAATGGTCAAGTGGTAATTTGCGAATGATCCTCAGAAAGGCACTGACCGAGGTGGCAGATACAGCACACTCTGGAAGCGAGTTCCAGATCTTGACTACACGGAGAGCAAAAAAATGCCTCCGGCAGTCTGTTCACGATTCGGAGACCTGCAATTTATATGAGTGGCCCCTTGTCTTAGTAGCTGAAGAAAAATCGAAAAAGGGAAGGTCGATTGGCAACTCTCCCCGTACAATTCGAAAAGTCAGCGCAAGGTCGGCCCAAATACGATGTAACTCGAGTGGCTGAAGTCCCAATCTAGATAGACGATCAGCAGGAGGGCGATCTCTAAGGTTAGCTACACGTTTTGTGAAATGACGTTGAACAGCCTCCAGGCAGTCAATGTCGTGTAGGAGATACGGTGACCATGCAGGGCTTGCGTATTCGAGCAGAGGACGAACGTAAACCTTAAACGCCCAAACTAAAGTAGATACCTGAGACTTCACGAAACACCGCCTAACCAGGGCCAGGCGACGGTAGGCCTGGGCCGAAATTTTGGAGCAATGTAATGAAGATTTTAGATCTGCAGAAAACCAGATACCCAGGTCCTTAACAGTATCCATGACTGAAAGATCGGATGATGCCAGAGTATACTTCAAATGTGGGTTTGCAGGGCCAATATGAAAAACACCACATTTTTCTCTGGACAGAGGGAGTTGCCACAGCTCCGACCATCATTGGATAAAGCTCACATCTGAATTTAAAAGGTAACCATCGTTGAAACAATAGATAGTTGAACAAATTTTAAGATCGTCCGCGAATTTAAAGAATGGCCTTGCGCCATCAGCACAAAATGGTGCCAAGTCATTCAGATAAATCTCAAAAAGTAGCGGACCGAGGACGGATCCTTGGGGCACCCCGCTACCCACCCAAGCAAATTGGGAGCTGGAGGATTCAACCACCACACGCTGCCTGCGACCTGAGAGGAAGTCTGCAAGCCAAGCAAGTAAATTTCCACCAACTGACAGCAGCGTTAGTTTGTGTAGAAGTTTTGAGTGAACAACAGATTCAAAGGCTTTCATAAAATCAAAATAGATGACATCGGTTGGGATGCCTAGGTCGGTCGCAGAAGTCCAAAGGTCAAGCACTAACAAGAGTTGCATCACTACAGATCTGCCAGGCAGAAAACCAAACTGGTCACCACCAGTTTGTCGTTACTACGTTCGTAGGGTGGCTTAACATTTCTCCAAAACAAAACTTGTTAAGTATTCCCGCCAAGCTCTTTGGTCGTTTGAAGTCGTGTTATCAAACCGTCGCCAAGATCATTCGCCAAGCTAATCCCACCGAATAAGGGTGGCCGCACACCAAATTAGACATTTGGTCTTAACGACATTTTGTCGTAACCTGTCTCAACGTGCTGCAGACGTTTCCAAAACCATAGCAAAGAGCTGCGCGTCACACACTGGATGCGACGTTGTCTCGAGACATCTTTAGGCGTCTCATGACAACAAAGCGAAGCTCCTTCTAGTTTCTTCTGGTGGGTTTTCTCCACCAGATGCGCCGTTTTGTCTTGCATTTTGTCTAGACATGTTACAATTGTCTAATGTGGTGTGCGACCACCCTAAGTCTGTGAACGGTAAATGAAATACTTTAAAATTTGTACAGTAAACAATTTTCAAGGTTTTCATATAACATTCACGTCATTACTAGTTGGGATTAACCAAATAGTCTAAGAGTAAAATCAGAAAATGCAACGAGTAGAGGCATTTTTTAGTAGAAGCGGTAACCATTTTTTTTCTGAACAAGGAGCATGTGAAGAAGCAAGATATAAAAGTTACAAAATTTTCTTCGCTATTTTAAGGCCGGAAATGAGCCGCCATCTTGGAAAAATGGCACTAATTAGAGGTTTTCTAATATTTTTAATATCTCGGCTTCTACTAATCCGTTTTTTTCTTTACACCAAATAAAAGGATTTGAAACGTACTAGCTTTCGTTATAGAATAATTATTTCTATATTTTTGATGGTTTACTTACAAATTTTAACTTAAAGACAAAAACCATGCATTTGCTCTTCCTACACTTTCGCAATAAACGTAAAATAACCTCTAACGCTTAGACAAATAGTTTTAATGCCTATGTAAATCTTGTAGCACAGAGCATTACCTTTAATTTGGTGTATAGAACATATATTTCGGTCCAATAGAAGTGAAGTAATGGTTATGCAAGCATATGACTAACACGGTATTTTTTATATAAAGAATAGAAAAGGGACAGAAAAGGGGCCGATTGCTCGCCTCCGGAAATCGACCAAATTTACACCAGTTATACGTTATTAAATTACAAATGGAAAAATAGGGAGAAACACGCTGAATCTCCCCCCTGAGAGGGTGGGATGCACCACTCCCCCCCTCCCCCCAGTTTCAATGCATATTTAACGTAAAAATCACCCTATGCTCTAAAATCGTAGTTTACCTATACAGTTAGTTCTAATTTTAGAGTGTAACTCTCAATTTTTAAGTACATCTGCAGTCTTCCTATTTAACTTAACTTGGTGTATTTATGGGGCATCTTAAATATGAGTCGTGTTATGGCCATTTTCCTATTTTGTTTTTAAAATTCCTTTGTGCAGTAATAATATATTTTTACTAATGAAAATAGTGGTTTTAGATATTTCAATATGCTGATTCTTATGATCCCATTCGTTTTGGTGTTTAACATGTCATTTAACAGCTGTAATCATAACACCCTGTATTTTAAATGGAATTCTGCTGACAGGCAAGACATGTGTGGTCCACGTATGGGTTGTTTTATTATTGGAATTTGCGTACAAATTATACATTTAAACTTTATTTAATTTGTGTTATCCTTGTTAGAAGGTGTGACCAGACTGTAGGTTACAGCTGATAAGACAACTAACTTCCTGTTTACTTCTCTTTAAATACTGTTACACCAGGAAGTTATGTGATATACATAAGATAGTGTACAATTACCTGGCTTAGGCTATTAATGTTAAAGGATAAACTGGAGGGTTAACAATTTGGTACTAACTAGAGGGCGGCCATTGTGAGCTCACAAGTGACGACTCCACAATACGGAAAACGCAGAAAAAAAAACAAGAAAAAAATAATCTAAGCCTAGCTGTAAAATAAAATCATGATTACGAAGGCAAGATATATTTTTAGTTCACTGTCTATTTTTAGAAAGATACATAAATTGTTGCTTTCGAAGAAAAAACTAAACACTATTTTTTGAAAGCTGTTTACAAAACAAAAAACTTAAGATGTTCAGGTTTTAAAAGAAATTAACATTTCAAAAACTGACTGAAAACTTGTCAGTTTAAAATTTTTTTTTTTTATTTCAGAAGCAATTTTTTACAGTAAGTTCATTTAGAAATTTTAGTGTAGTTGTTCCATGTAGCCTTTTTGGTTAAATTTCTTATTTCCAGCAAACATTACTGCAGCTGGAACACTACAGCGTTGCTGTAGGACATGGGGCATCCAACAAAGACTGGTTGCCGATGTTGTATTGGTTAGAGATACACCGGAGTGGAAATTGTTGCTCCAGCAATTTTTAGTTCCGATGTGTGAAGGATGTTGTACATGAAAATATAAAAAAGAAACAAAGATATAAAACCGTGAAATTGTTTTTTCACACAAACAAGAATATACACTACATTTTTTCCTAATTTTAAAGGCGGACTTGTTTAAAATTAACAAAGCCGATTCTCTGCACGATTAACTTTAGACAGACATGTTAGCGTTGCTCACTATAAGTTAAAAAGAATTTTCATTAAATTTACGAGCAACTAGATTACAACGAAAAACGAAGAAGTTGTAGCCATCTGGTAATTTTCCAAAAAAAAACTACAAATTGAGCTCGTCAGGAACTGTACGCAGTCTTTTTGCACGATTTGGTGGATTTAGAAGTTGCGCAGCAATATCGTCTTGAGTTGGCGATAGCACAACTTTACGTTTGTTATGATTCGATTTCGATTTCTTGTTAGCATGATTTGGCTCCGGCGATGATTGTTTAGCGGATGGTGATGTAACAACCGATAAGGGTTGTGACCTTCCTGGTGTTACAATATCTATGGAAGAGGCATTGTTAGTATTAGCCAAAGGTGATTAGTTGTTTACATTCGTAGACTCATCCATTTCGTGTGTGAGGGGTAATTTCGCTGGAGATTTCCTGCCACCTGGTGACTTGCGAGGCAAATCCTCAGGTGATTTTCCAAGCTGATTGATTGGTGGATTGGAGCCCTCGGCAACAGATTGACTTTCTGGATTGGCCAAGAGATCTGCGAGCAGGAATTACATCAGCGGAACTTGGTTTATCACGTGTATTACCACTAAAAGACATGCGTTTTGAAATTGAGTGAAGTTGCTCATTATTATTCATGATGGAATTATTGCTTTTCGCCGTCGGATTAAGTGCGTTTGGTGACTGTTCTGGATATTCATGCTCAGTGGTATGTAATCTTAGCTGTTCGCGATGTTTGCTAATTTCATTACTGTTAGTGTCAACGATAATATAGGATTGATTACTGCCTATCCGAGTTACTTTACCTAATGACCATAGCTGATCGTTCGTAGTACTAAAGTCATGGTACCAAACATTATCGCCTATTTGATACAGTTTCAACTCACGATGGTGGGTGCTCTGTACTTGTTGTAATTGTTTACGGCAAACGGCTGCAATAGGATCAGGGAACAATAAATCCAGCTGAGACTTTAATTCTCGGTTAAAGTATAATTTTCCAGGTGTTGCTTGCGTGGTAGCGGAGATAGTGATACGCGCTGATAACAAGTAGGAATTTATACTTTCTTGAATAGTAGACCCCTGTCGCCGCGCGGCCTTGTAGACTCTCTTGAAATTGCGGACGTAAATTTCTGCCAATCGGTTGGTCCAGGGCACAAACCTAGGGCCTGTCATATGCCTAATCCCATTGGATTTTAACCAATTTTGGAATTCTGCGGACATAAATTTGGCATCATTGTCTGTAGCTAAGCTGTCCATTAAACCATATTGAGCTATATGATTGTTTAACGCATCAATAACTCGTGCAGAAGTTGTAGTCTTCATTTTATGCACAAAAGGAATTTTTGAATGTGCGTCTACAAGTATAAAAAACATGTAATTGTCCATCGGGCCGAGAAAATCCGTGTGCATTCTAGCATTAGGCTTTGGTGGATATTCCCACGTGTGTTTTGGCCCAGCTGTTTGAGTATATTTATACTCTTGACAATTTTGGCATGATTTAACTTTGTTTTCAATGTCAGAGTCAATCTTAGGCCACCAGACTTTTTTGCCTAGCTAAACTTTTCAATTTAACTATGCTTAAGTGAGCACTATGTAGATCTTTCAAGATTTGTCTCCGCAAGGCCGTCGGCACCAGGACTCTATACCCCCAAAATAAAGTTTCGTTTTTGACCTAGATTTCAGTACGGTGTGTGAAGTACGGTAAGAGATCAGAATTTCGCATTTGTCAGGCCAGCCATGGTTCACGTAGCGATAGACTTTGGAAAGAATTTTATCAAGTGTCTCGTTTAAAACAGGTAGGTTTGAAATTGTTTCTAAAGCAAGAACGTTATACTGAGCGTCAGCTTCTTCGAACTCCTCGGTATTTGGTAGGGGAAGTTGAGATCACGTGTCAGCTGTTAAGTTAAGCTTTCCGGGAATGTGTTCAAATTCGTAGTCGTACGCATTAAGCATTACTGCCCAACGCTGAACCCTGGCGGCTGTCATTTACGGTATTCCTTTTTTTAGGGCCAAAAATCCAAACTAAAGCCTTTTGGTCAGACTGTAGTATGAATCGTTGACCGTAAACATATTCGTGAAACCGCTTCACTCCCCAAGCCACACTGGGAGCTTCCCGATCAAAATGCGAGTAGCCCATTCCGACTTGAGTTAGCTTACGTGAAGCGAAAGCTATCGGTCGAGATTCGCCGTTTTTCATGATATGCATGAAGCACGCGCCGACCCCGTAAGGTGAGCCGTCACTAACGAGTTTGAGCTTTAATTTCGGATCGTAATGAACTAGAACTTTAGATTTAAGAAATAATTCTTTTACTTTACTCACGGCTCGGTCACATTCTGCCCCCAAACCCACTTCACACTTGTGCTTAATAAAGGTGATACAGGTGACAGAATATGAGCGAGATTTGGTAGATATATTTTGCGTAATGGTTTACAAAACCCAAAAAGCTCTGTAGCTCTTGAATACATGTTGGGTTAGGAGCATTTGCGACTGCTTCGATAACCTCAGGGAGTGTATGCACGCCTTCTGCATTTATCATGTGGCCTAAATATTTTAATTCAGGCCACGACAGTTTGCACTTCTCGGTCTTAAGTTTGGCTCCTGCATCTTGTAAAGCATTTAACAGCTTGTTTAATGATTCGTCATGAGCAACACCCTTCCCGCTCACCCGGATGTCATCGTAAAACGGGAGACATTTGGGGATTTTACTGGTGACTTGAGTCATTACCCTCTGGAAAATTCCAGGGCTGGGCGCTAGGCCCAGGGGTACGCGAAGCCATCTAAACAAACCCAGGGGTGTATTTATTGTTAAAGCTTCTTGTGACTCTTTATCGAGTTCTATCTGCAGAAAGGCATCCTTAAGATCGATAAGAGAAAAAGTGTCACTGCCTGCTAATTCGCTAAATAATTCTGCAGCCGTGGGGACCGGATAGTGGTCGACTTCCAGTTGGGGGTTCATGGTGGTCTTGTAATCACCTATCGCCCGGATTTGGCCATCGGTTTATGAACTATGATGATGGGCGTAGACCACTGAGAGGTCTCCACAGGCTCTAGAATTCCAAGGCCAACCAACCTACGAATTTCTTGGTTAACCTTTTCTTTGAGTGCTAACGGAACTGGTCTTACATTACAGTACATAGGCTTTGCATCAGGTTTTAAATGAATTTTTGGCTTTAAAATTCTTAAACTTACCCATGCCTTCACACTAAATAGCTCAGGGCAACCCTTTACTATTTCGGAAGCGTCAACTGGTGTAATACTAGTTTTAATTTTCTTTATACTTTTCTTAGGTTTCACTTTCGTTTGTAGGTCGTAAAATAGATGGAAATTAACGTGAAAAATAGAAAGCTAATCCTTTCCCATTAATGCAGGTTTATATAATTTTGAGACTAAAGCATCCAAGTGTTCGATTTTACCTTTAACTTCAACCTTCAGACTTACAGTGTAAATCGTGTTCTCAATTCTGTCAGTGTATGAGTGTATCGTGTATGGACTGAGTTTTAAAGGACAGTCCGCAAAATATTTTTGATGCCACTCAATAGAAATAATGGATGCGTCTGCCCCAGAATCAAGTTCCATTTCAAGCTTGACACCATTTAGGTAGACTGGCATTTTCCATTTATGGATTTTCATAGAATTAACTACTACTATGATCTTATTGGTTTGTAGGGGAATTGAAATCTGGTCCGCAGCCTGACTCAGTCCAAGAGTATTATTTTTCAGAACAAGATAGTCGTTGTCTGAATCACTATCAGACCCGGAACCAGACTCTGAATTTTCGGCGACAACATCCTGGTCATCTTCACTGTCGCTGTCACTATCGCGTTCGAGTTTATTAACGCGTTTTTTGTAACTGTACTTCTGTTTAGACTTTGGCCTAGCCTTAAAATTTATGTTTGAACTTGCTTTAGAGTGGTCGAGTGTTTTTGAAGTTCGGCTTGAATGACTAGCTTTTCTGCACACGGCTTTAAAATGGCCGACAGTCTGGCATCTGCCACAAGTATACTTGCGATATTTGCAGTGTGTTTTCACGTAGCCAGATTTGCCGCAGCAATAACAAATAAAATCCTTATTGGATTTAGGCCTACTAGGCGTTTTGCTAGATTTTTTAGCTACATGATTAACAGCCCTTGTATGGCTTCTCAAAACGCTTTGGTCGGTTTCAACAGATTCCAAGGATAAAGCTAAGGATGTTGTAGCCTTTAAATCCAGAGTCTGCTTCAACAATTCGTGTTGAATGACTTCTGATTGGATCCCCCCAATTAGGTGATTCCTAATCATTTTGCTATTAACGTCTTTAATTTTAGCAAAGTCACAATATTTAGTCGTGAACTTAAGTGCAGCTTAATATTCCCCAATAGTTTCATCTGATTTTTGCGACCTTCTGAAAAAATTTACACGCTCAGAAACCACGGAGGGCACTGGCTCAATGTCTTCTAAGACTTTTTTAACTAGTTCATCAAAAGTTAATACGTCGGGCAAATCAGGTGAAATTATATTTAAAATCTTGTCAAACATTTTCTGGCCTACAGATGCCATTAGAAAATTCACTTGTTTGGCTGCTGGTATTTCTTTAGCTTTAAAATAATAGCTGATTCGGTTGGAGTATTTCTCCCATGTATCTTACTCGCAATAGAATTCTGAGATAAACCAACAGTTATAGACGAGCCCATTTTGACGTCGTATTCACTACTACTAGTTCAAAATTTAAAATTAAATTTGAATTAGCTTCACTAACGCTAGCGTTCACTACTGAATTATTTTCAGTTTCACTCTCGCTACTACTATTAGCAGCTTCAGGTGTTTTGCAACCAACACCAGTCTTTGGCATATGCCTTACAAAATTAAATTAAATTTAATTACAATCCTGTTTAACCTGCAAAGATTAAACTGGAGCACTCGAGACGACCGGTCAACTATTTAAACACAGAAATAAATCAAGCTTGACTGTAGCCTACCTAGTATTGTAAATTAACTGCCTACAAGTTACATTTAAAGGGACTAGGCTTTGAAAAAATGTTTTTTCGTTCACCATTACTGCAACATTTTACAAAACAACACTTCTGGCCTAAAACCTCAGCACAGGCCAGATTTCCCTAAGTTTAAGCATAACCCTACGGTGTTAAATTTTACACCGGCACACACCAGCTCGAATATGGGCAATGGCACAATCGAATTTAACAGGGTTAATTTAGCCACGCATTTTTCGTCGCTCTAGAACACTGCCAAGGTAAAATTAACCATAATAAATCTAATTGCCCACTTCGGTTCTAGTTGTTAAGGTACTAAATTTAACTATTATCATTTTGCACCACACAGCACCACCACGACAAAAATAACACTGTTTGAAAAAGTTTAAACTCTGACAGGAATTCAGAGCACAATTTTCATTGCCAAATGAAAAAAATTTGCAACTTACCACATATATGGAGTAAAGATGTGGTTGAAGACCTATCAGTTTGAGCTTAACATTTAAAGTTTACCAATGGTACCGGCCTCGTTGCCAACTGTGATGTCCTGGGCAGGGACACACCTAAGCCCAGCGTGAGCACCAATGGTAAGTACGACACTGACTACCAGAGTGTAGGCTACAGCTGATAATACAACTAACTTCCTGTTTACTTCTCTTTAAATACTGTTACAACAGGAAATCATGTGATATACATAAGATAGTGTACAATTACCTGGCTTAGTCTATTAATGTTAAAGGGTAAATTGGAGGGTTAACAATTTGGTACTAAATAGAGGGCGGCCATTGTGGAGCTCACAAGCATACATATTATCCAATTAAGCCTAATTACATCATTAACTTAATTTAAAGGGCTTACTGAGTGGTTGAATTCGAAAAGTCCTACCCCTTTCACCTCTGTACATTACTAATTAACGAGTGAATGATGGGTTGCATTAAAGGTCAATACTTCTGACCCGCCCTTCATAAAATATCCTAGTTATGAGAATTAGGAAGTTTGAAAGTGTACAGTTAATTCGAAAATCACTATGCATTTCGAATGCTATGACGTTAACACTTCACCTTTAAATCAGTATAGAATGGCCATTGTGAGTGATAAATAAATTTAACTAGCCTGGGTGGAAAGAAGACATCGCTACGTTTCAGGAAAGTCTAAGTTTAGCCATTTAAGTTAACTAGGACGATTGCAGGAGTATGTTCAAGACGAAAATCGCAACACATGTTGACCGCTACGACAGTATCACTTCACCTTCAAATGGGCTAAAGATAACCTTTATGAAAGATAAATCAATTTTATTAGCCTTGGTGGAAAGAAGACATAACCACCTTTCAGGAAAGTTGTGTAAATAGACAATAGCGAACATTGAAACGACTAACCTTTTAAAACGTAGGTGGATTACATCTCATGGGATAAGGCCCCATGGATTTGTGGGGAAACAACACCAACCCTCTTGGAGTTTACTCCTTCGTTGTTCGTCCTTAACTTCAGGTTCTTACAGTCTGTAGACTCTGCGGAAGCCCGCTCGTAGCTCTGGGATACTCGTTATGATGGTCCCACCACCTTTGTGACGGATTGCAGGTAATATATATTTTCGTCGGCGTATAGAAACGTCAAATTACCAGGGGCACCCGGTTGATTTTGGTTTCTATTGCTTAACCGAAAATATACGTTACCTGTACTCGCCCTGCCTCTACTCTTGAGTTACCACCGTAACAAGTGAGAGGAACGAAAGATGAAACCCGGTTCTGCGCCAGAGCTTTTATAGCAGGAGTGTGTCACGCATGCTTACTGTTGCTACCGAGCTGGCAGGCATAGGCCTATAAGTTCTTCTTCTCTAGGGGAGATTGCATTACAAGAAGGAATGCTATGAATTGCAGGTAATGGATATTATCGGTTAGGCAATAGAAACCAAAATCAAACAGGTGCCCCTGGTACTTTGACGTTTTTTTAGCTTCGGAATGCAACATATACAAAGCTTAATTGTACTTGTTACATTACGGGGCTTCCATACATTGTGGATGCTTTGACTTCGAGTCGTCCACCTAGTTTGACTTTTTCAGGGGGTTCTTCAGTCCTGAACCTGTGTACGAGACCGGATTCAGCATTTTGAAGGTATGGTGATGCTGATTTGACTCTGTTTTGCCACATTAGAGGTGTCATTTTCGGTTTTTCGTGGTTGTTTACATTGCGTTTGTGACTGTTCTTGCAATCATGAAGTATGGAAGTCAGGAGAGGAACATGGTTCTTCTTGCAACTTATGTGCCATCTTTGCTATTTTGAATTTCGCGGAACGGAAGTTGCAAAGAGACAATTGTTTTTCGTGGCACTTTTGTGCTTTTTTTTGCTATTTGGGCTTGTTCATGCAATGTAGCCAACTACCGAAACCGTCACTACTCCTACCTCAACACAATCCATCCAATGTGGCTTTCTGCTGCGAAGAAAACTAATTGTAAGGAATTTGAAGAATAACAGGCTCTTTTGAACATGCCCTACAGTAAACCCGTGCATTTTGTCATGTTTATAATACTCCAATTTGAGTATTATTTTTCGTAGGTTTTTTCGTAATGGTGGTCACCGTGTGCTTAATTTAACGGGTAGGATTTCTAGTGCGTGGAAAAAGCATGGTGGGTATATAAGGCGCGAATAATTCCGTAAGTCTTCATATCAGCTATGGCTGCCAAGTACGAGGCAGTGTTCCGGTGCAAGAAATGCAAGGTTGAGTTTTTATCGCGAGAAGAGGTGGAAAATCATCTGCAGAAACCTTGCGTATTAAACTTTACGTGTCTCGATTGCGGAGGACTCGTTTCTTCGTTCGATGAAATTTTGGTGCACCACGACCGATGCGATGGAAAAATGATCACGTTTGAAAAAATCAAATTTGGATGTGCATATTCCTGCGAAGCTTGTTGGAAGTATTTTCACGATTTAGCAAAAGCAACGGTTCACACCAGGATTTCACATTCGTCTCTTCCGATGAACGAAGAGACGGTTTCAGAAAAATAAAAAAAAAGGACCAACGATGATTGACGAAGAAAAAAACGAGAGATGTCTGACAATGAGATTTTTTTATGTCAATACTGCGAAAAGACGTTTAGGAACAAGAGATATAAACGGAGGCACGAAAGGCGTCATGAAGGAAAATGTAACGTAACTTGCGAATCGTGCGGTGAGACTTACTCGGACAGTCTCGCGTATAAACGGCACAAGTGTGGACGGGCTGTAAAACAACGTGGAAGGGAAATTGGAGAGTATTCAAAAAAAAAACTTAAATTGTCTTTTCTTAAACTCACCCCCCCCCCCCCCCCCTGTTACGGGAAGGAATAATTTCTCAAATGCCCTCAAATTTCAACCTGGTACTAAACAACGTCAGATCTCTAGTCGTACCTATAATAGAGGATACTAGAATTTACTGGGCCTTGTCCTACATGATTTACGATTTGGAAAAAAGACGGAGGTGACCGAAGATACCGAACTCAAGGTGGGGCCATTCAGTTTGGATTTAGGAGGTTTTGATCTCGTACGCGATGCTTTCAACAGCTGCTTCTTGACTTTCAAACGGGATTTTAAGTCTGATGAAATGCACTACGAGCCCTTGATTTTGTTGGAACAATACGAGGACAAATATTGGAATCTATTAGAACAATGTCGACGTCTTACGGTAAACATAAAAGCTCAAATTGGATTATGCATTATCTTCGAAAAAGCGATGGATGGTACAGAAACTACTAAAGCTTATTTCAATTCCAACCTGGTCAGAATGGGGAGCAAGGAGGTTCTCTCGGAAATGTCAAAACAAAATTCTGCATAGTGTTGGACAGTTTGCAGTGGAAGGAAGTGGGTGGGTTGTCAAGCACTGCGTGTGCACCGAACTATGCGTTGGAATTTATAGACCTTTTGCTGGGAAAGGTTACGTAGCACTCCCCAACAAGCTTAAATTAGGTCCCGATATACTGGTCAATGTGTGTAGTGAGGATGATAAATGTTTTCTGTGGGTCGTGTTGGCTAGTATACACTCTGTTCCATCTTCACAACATGATTGGGATACAAAACGTTACCTTCCTCGTGCGCACGAGTTGGTTGTTGGTATGTTGGACCCAGTTCCTTTATCCAAGATCGCGGCGTTCGAAAAGCCAACAACATTTCAATATCTGTTTTTGGTTTCGAGGATGACGAGCCTTGCGTTTATCGCTTGAGTTCCTTAGTTAAAAGTAAGCATCACGTTGACTTGCTTCTTCTCAACGGATACTGCGTGACGATAAAAGATTTCAACAAATTCATCGCGAGTTTCAACCTCAACAGAAATTTGAACTATTTTTGCAGGCATTGCCTACACGGTTTTCGAAATCGTTTCAGGTATGAAAACTACCACCTACGATCTTGTAAGGGAGTTCCGTATCAAAAGACCTCGTTGCCCAACAATGATGTTATCCGGTTTAAGAATTTCAAAAATGAGCTCAAAAGGTTTGAAGCCTACATGGACTTTAAAGCGGTGCTGCATCCAGTCTCCAGTTGCGATGGAAACGATACATACACCAGAGTTAACCACATACACCAAGCTTACAGTTTTGCCTACGTGATTGTCGACCACTTAGGCGGAGTGTTTTCTAAGAAGTTGAACAGAGGAGTAGACTGTGTGAAGGTTTTCTTTGAGTCTGTATTAGAGGAGCAGAAGATGATCATGGCTTACGTGGATTCCCACAAGCAACGGATGAAACGTTTAACCACGGAGCAGTGGTTGCTGTACAAAGAAGCTGCGGTGTGCCATCTTTGCAAACACGGTGCATTTACCCCTCCTCAAGAAAAGTTTAACGGGTTTACGAAAGAACGAGACCACGATCACGTTACCGGTGAATTTAGAGGTGCCGCGCACAGCAAGTGTAACTTCGCTTACACTTTGAACAAAAACAGCAGTTGTTATGCATAATTTCAAAAAATATGACAGTCTTTTCGTCGTGAAAGCTTTGAATTCGTTTAAAGATTTGAACGCTCTGCATAATTTCAGGATCATCGCTAAGAACAAGGAAAGAATCAGCAGCATGAAATTAGGCGGTTTTACTTTCATAGATAGTCTAGCGTTTATGACAGCATCGTTGGAAACTCTGGCTTCGAACTTGAAGCGCTTCGAGATCATGGCGAAAAGGTGTGTTTCCGTACGAATACCTGACAAATGTGGAAGTGTTTGAGGAGAATTGTTTCCCTCCCATGTCGGCATTTGCCTCGTTGTTGAAAGGAGCGATCTGCTCCAAATCTTATCAACACGCGATGAAGATTTGAGATTTAGGTAAATGCAAAACGTTTGGAGATTACCACGACTTGTGTTTGTGGACGGACGTCGGGCTTTTAGCCGATGTCTTTGAAAACTTTAGAGCGACGGGTTTGGCTAGTTACGGATTGGACCCCTCCCATTACATTTCTACACCCTCCCTATCTTGGGACGCGGCACTCAAGAGGACGGGAGTGTCTTTGTATATCTTCACTAATATTGACACGTATCTTATGGTGGAAAAGGGTATAACAGGCGGTGTCTCATTTATAGTTAGAAGTTACGCTAAAGCCAACAACCCGTATATACCATGTACCTTCGACCCTGATAAAAAGAATTCTTACATGATATTTTTGGACTTCAACAACTTATACGGTTGTGTAATGTGCGAGTATCTACCGACTGGTGAGTACGAATGGGTGCCGGAAGACCAGCTCGAGGATATAAATCTCGATAATTACGGCGATCAGAGTGATACAGGGCTGATATTGGAAGTGTACTTGGAATACCCGGAGATGGTTCATGCATCGCACAATTATTTCCCGCTAGCCTCGGAGCACATGAAATTCACAAAGTCTATATTTTCTCTTTTCAACCGTCGGGCAATTGAGGACTTGCGGTTAACGTACAGCAAAGGTCTAAAGCTAACCACTAACCTTCACTCAAAGACAAACTACGTGGTGCACTATAGAAATTTGAAATACTACATCTCTCTCGGCATGGTTCTCACGAAAATACACAAGAGCGATCAGTTTTAAGCAAGCCCCTTGGCTGAAACCTTACATAGAGTTTAATAACGAGAAACGGCAAGCATCTAGTAACGATTTTGACAAAAACCTCTACAAACTGCAAAATAATTCAATTTTTGGTAAGACGATAGAGAACAAACGCATGAGAAACAACGTCTTGTTAGCAACAACGAAAGAGAAAGCTATCAAGTACGCATCTCACCCGCACACCACGAGTTTCACTTCTCTAAGCGAGGATTTGGTAATTTTTACAAAGACGCCAGCAAACATTATCTTGAACGAACCCATCGTGGTTGGGTTTAGCATCTTGGAACTGTCAAAGTTATTAGTCTACCGGTTTCACTACGATCACATGATGAAAAAGTAAGGACCAGAGATATGTAAACTCCTACTCACGGACACGGATAGTTTGTTATTCGATAGAAACGTACAATATTTACAAAGATGCATCGTTGTTCGACACATCCGACTACCCAAAAGATCATTTCTTACACACCAACGTCAACAAAAAAGTATTGGGGAAAATGAAAGACGAGAGCGCAGGGTGCTCAATTTCCGAGTTTGTAGGTTTAAAGTCTAAGCTCGACAGCGTTTTACAATCGGATGGAAAGAACAAAATGGCTTGCAAAGGCATTAAGAAAACAGCACAAGTGGTGCACGAAACGTACAAGAATGTGCTGTTTAATAATAGCGTCGTGAGAACTCTGGGGTCTTAATATTCGTTCGGTGCCGCACGAACTAAAAACCGTCACCATCAACAAGTGGTTTTCAGTCCCTACGACGAAAAGAGATGGGTCTGCGACGATGCAGCCTATACTCTAGAGTATGGGCACGTGAATTCAGCTTAAACTATCTATATTATCCGTCCAGCTGTTGTACTTGGAGTCGTAGCCCTTCCATTTAACAAAATAAAGTATTTTTCTGTCTTTTCCACTCTTTTTACGTAATACTTGCTCCACTAGAAATAAATCTGGAACTTGGGTTTTTTGAATTTCCTGTTTGTAGAAACCTCCGAGCACTGGATCACCCGACTCGTCCTTTAAAAGATGCATAACTGGTTGGGTTTTTTTGCACTTTACGGATCGTGAATACTTCGTTGGTAAAATTTTGCAAATACCCTTTGTCGAAAATTTTTTTAACTTTAGAAATCCTGACTTTATTTCCTACAGCGAACTAAAGTTTCTTCAGCAGTTGTTTAGGGCTAGTTCGTCTCAGCAATGGTTTGTGACGTCTGGTTACTTCCCTAGGTTTCAGTTTTGTGGTGGAATGAACCGTGTCGTTGTATTCCAAAACCAACTCGTTTTTTTCCATATTTTTTCCACATTTGAGTTTTCTGCATTCTGTTGAAACTTTCAACCACACTCTCTTTCTTCTCACAGTACATAGAGTAAATGTTGATGTTGTGGCGCCTAAGTAGCGCTTTGAAGTCTTTATTGTAGAACTCACTACCTAAATCGACTTGTAAATTTTTAGGGGTGGTCGCTCCTGAGAGTATCTTCTTGAAAGCTTCGGTAACAACTAGACCGGCTTTAGATTTAAGAGGAATGGCCCAAGCAAACTTGCACATGACGTTAATGCAAGTCAGTAGGTAGTTAAATCCTTTATTTAGCTTAGCGTACGGTATCATCTCCACCAAGTCAGCCTGCCATAGATCGTTTAGGCTCAGTACAATCACCTTCCGTCTCTGAAAATTTTTCCGTGTTGGTTTGTGAAGTTCGTTTACGAGTTGATCCATTTGTTTATTTCCCATTCCAAACTTGAGTTTTGTTTTCATGATTTTCTTAACGACGGAAGCGGCTAGTTTTCCCTCCATGCCAGAGATGGATCCTCTCTCACCCTTTGAGCTTTTGAAATTAAAACTTCATCGGCGGCGTGGCGATCTTTTAAGTCCGAGCTCTCGGCGTAAGCTATATCGCGTTTTTTGCAAGCTTCGTCTAGTTCATTTATTCCAGGATCTCCTCGAGCCAGTCGCTTCTTCAGCTGAGTTCCAGGACCGCAGTATTGATACCCCGGTAAAAGTATTTCAACGGGGAAGTTATCTATGATTTTGTTCACGAGTTCCTTCCCCACTTTGACGAAGTAAGCTTTTTTTGTACCACATACATCGCAAAACACAACCTCCCTCCGGTCCTCACAACGCCCAGCATCCGATACACCGTTTCATTTCCACCTTCACATACCAGCATACTCCCGGCCATTCCTGGGCCTTCCGGTCTCCGCCCTTCTGTCAGCATCCTAAAAAAGACAAGTGTTCCAGCCCATTCCTCCGTCCGGATCAAGCTGGCCCGGTAACGTTTTGCCCCGTCCCTCCGCCTTCAAGCTCCTGTACCAACCTCCAAGTTACCAGTTGCTCCACCTCCCCTTCAACAGGCTCCTTCGAACTCCGCCTCCACCGGACGACGCATTTCAAGTCGGACCTCTGCTCGCCCCATTCCCCTCCGGAACTGTCTTCGTGAAGCCTTAACGAGGGGCCTTCACCTTTCGGCCAGAGAACTGGAAAATTTTAACTTTAACGTCGACTTCGTCTTACAGTTCACCCAACAGTTAGCTAACGATTATGCGACCCTCCGCAACTCCCTGGCAGAATTACCTGCCCTCCACCAGTCTGCTACTAACTTGGAAGCGCTCCAAGCCGAAAACGCTGTCCTCCGCGCTACTAATGATGCTCTAACAAATGAACTATAAGTCGTCAACAGGAAATACTACTCCCAGCGCCTGAACTACGCCTTGCTCCGGGCCCATTACAACTGGGTGTCGCCCATCCCATCCTCACCGTCGTGGAGGGCATATTATTGCGCAAGATCGCGGACACCTTGCTCTCACAATGCTCCCACCGCTCTCGGCACTCCCCCGTCACCACCGTCTGCAAGGACTTCCGCTTCAATGCCATCTCCTTCCTCTGCCCACCGCGCCGCTCCCTCACCGCTTCCGTCACCAAATCGGGACCCTTGTTCGACGGCACCCACTGCTACGGAAGAACCAACCAAGGCGTTCACTACTCCGCTTCCACCTCCGGTGTCATCCGACGGAAGCTCCATTTCCTCCACATCACAAATCCTTCCTTCTACACCACCAAACAAGCAGCCTTCTTCCGTTTCATCTAGCTTAGAACTAATTTTACCTTCAGTGCACTCCACTTCTTCACCACCGCTCCCTGTGCCTCCGACGGACTCCTCGGTACCACCGGTCGCCATCAAACCATCACCGGTCTCTCTTTGGCAAAAATCGAAGCAAAACCCTCCATTACCTGGCTTCTCCAGTTACTCCGTCTGGCAATTTGATGACGCGCCATCCTTCCTCCCGGTTTTTCACGGCATCCACCCTAATGTAAAATCAGCAGACGGCGACTTGCCCTGTTCCCCTTGCCACTCCAAGGCGACGGGGGTAGCCTTTGGCTTTTGACTTACACCGGACTAAAACACCCTTCTCTTCCTACGCTTTTTCAAGAAGCCCTATCTTTGGCGAGGTGTCCACCTGTGTCACCCTCATGGATCTCATGCGCATTCTTCTCGCCGACGTTACCTCCGGCCCACTCCGATCCACCCTTTCAACGGGCGGTCCACCAATATCAGTTTTCAATTCACGTCCGGGCCGGACGTTCTACAAGAACCTATTTCATATCCAAAAAAACAAAAACAAAAAGAAAGAAAAAAAAGATACAGATGAATGAAGGGAGATCGAAATCAGACAGGGCACCACCAACGACGACAATACCAACGTTGCGCACATTTACTACGGCGGCATCTCTCCCTCCAATTATACTCAAAAAAAGGGGGAACTTCCTGCTTCAGCTGCCTCCGCATCTATCAGATGCCTTCCTCCGATGTTTCCTACTATGTTCTCCAATACCTTCGTTTCCACCCAAGCTTCTCCCGGATCGTCCGGACTCCTGCTGTGTTCTTTGCTCCGTCCTACATCATGACACCACTCTGACCTACCCCTGGCCCTTTGGTTGGGCTTGGCCAACTCCTGACTTTGCATATGTCTCCACAAGATCATCCTGCCACCTCCTCCGTACCGTAACTTCTATCCTCCGCCTCCCGCAAGGTAAGAGGCTTCATATATTATATGTTTTGACTCTGATGAAGGGACTGCTCACCTACGGTTCAGCCAAGCAACCGCCTCTGCTCGGTCAGTGCTGGGCGCTGGATAGTGCGGCTTCAGTTGCTGCTGAACTTACAGACAACTGGGATACAACAGCGGCACGCATCAAGGGAAGCTTTACATTCGCCATCCCTCTGAAACATATCATGGGATTTTTCGAAAATTACGATAAGCTAATCTACGGAACTAAACACACTCATGCGAGCGAGTGACACTAACGCCATCTTCAAAGCAGCGGCAGCAGCCAATGGCAAAGTCGTTCTAAATAGCATCAGCTGGATCGTTTCACATGTCACTGCCTCGGACGAGCAGAAACTTAAACTCTACAATCTCATCGACCACGGAGCGACAGTGGATTTAGGATTGAGGCGTTGGCATTACGATAGCTCTGTGCTCCCTCAAAATACCAGCTTCACCTGGCGCGTTCTGACTACTTCCGCTGTTGAAAAACCTAGGTGGATAGTTCTAGCTTTTCAAACTAACAGGCAGGACTCTTTAGTTATAAATCCTGGCATGTTCGATCACTGCAGTCTGATTTAGAGAATCGCTCACGTGACTCTAAATTCAGAAAGATATCTGTTTCTCGATTGAAATACTAATTTTTGCCACTGGAGAGTGTCAGGCAGTGTCCTTTTCCACTTGTGCCTGGGGCTGTTGCCCTTTGGTCCTTTGTTGCCTAACATCCAATTTAAGTCCTGCGAAGTTTTTACTCCCATTGTTCCCTTTTTATACAATTGTAGTAACTCCTAAGAGACCGTTGTCATGGTGTGGTATTGTTAACTGTTTTTGTTTACTTCTCTTCTTCCATTTTGTCCCTTGTGGTGAAGTCTCGCTTTACCCAAGTTGCTCATGTTTTGAGTAAAGAGTTTGCCTTATATTCGCTCATCCCATTTGTAATGGGAAGTATTCTGGAGTGTTATAGATGGTGAAATCCTACCTGTCAATGTACCTTTTCCTTCCAACTCCCTATGACGAAATTTTTTCCTAGACTGACCATCGGAATCCGGATCCCTGTGGAAGGTTTGGCCGCTCTCACTTGTAAGTGTATCTTATCCATTAATTACCATTTCCCCTGCAATTTACCATGTGCTGACAAACATTACTGATGTTAAATTCCCGAGGTCGTGGGTGTAATGGTTATAAACTTTGTGTTGGTCCCTGAATTTTGTTCTGCTCCCAAGGCGAATTTTCTATCACAATAATCTAAGAGGCAAATAAATCCTGAGGAGGAATTCCAGCCCCCAAATCAATTGCCTTTCCATTCTGACTTTATTTTGCCGAGATAGTGTTAGCCCGATCCGCGGTGTTGATATCACACCTCTGACTTTATTTTATTTGTGTAATGCACGCTGCGGCCGTACCTGCCACGGGCCAATATTTCCCCGAGGGAATTGACCCACATTGCGGCGCAACTCCACGGCTTACACCGTGATGTCCCCTTTAGTTGGCACTTTGGGAGTATAACCAGCCAGTCGACCATATTAGGCAGTAACCGTGATAGACTAAATTTACCTGATACTTCTGGTTATGCTATTGGCTGCATTACAACTTTGATAGCGAGCCGCATGCTGCACGATTGTCTGTCAGAGAGTACGTCTGCTTGTTCAGAATGGCGCAGCAATTTAGGCAGCTGTGCTACGACATCAACGACTTGAGTTTTGATTTGCTTCAGTTCAAGAAAGCCTATCCTCTCGTGGTATTGGATTGCTCCAAACAGTCCGAGATGCTTCAATCAGGAATCGTGGATGTGGAAGTATCGCTTGATCGGGCCTAATAAATTATTACCCACTACCGAGAAAAAGTCAAACTGAAGTTTAGAGCAGCAGTAACGGCTAAAACTACTTGTCACGCTCTACTCATTGGGACAGGAAAATGAATCTAAAGTTGGACAGAGGCAAAGTCGAAGTTGTTTATTAAATAATAATAATAAAAAAGATATGGCGCTCAAAACAATATCACGAAAAAAGAAATGCGGCTTTTTGCCGTTGGCGTTATTAAGACCGATTTTAGCTGGGATCGGAGGATTGGCAGGTGGGACAGCGAGGGTGGTATCCACCATAAAAAAGTCACAAAACGATGCAAAAATTCTGGCTGAACTCGTGGGACATCAAAAGCAAGTGAAAGGTTCCGGCTCGAAGAAAAAAAATTAAGAAAAAAAAGAAGCAAAAAAAAATTGCCCCGTGTAGAGGTCTTTACTTAAGACCACCCAAGGTTTAATTGACTTTAATAAACCTTTAACAAACTTTGATTTAAACGGGTTGGCTAGAGTAATGAAAATTCCGAAATTCAGAGGTACTTTTCAGTAAAGACACGCTTCCCTTAAAACTTTGGCCTACTGGTGAAAACGGAGTAGTAAACTTGGAAGATTTCCACGATGGAGACGGAAGTCACTGGGTAGCTTATTCTACCATTTCTGGAGAACCTTGGTTTTTCGATAGTTTTGGCAACATGGGTCTTCCCCAGTCTATGGTAAACTACTTGGGACCGGGAATTAAATACAATTACGAACACAGACAAAATTTTGACCAAATTTGGTGCGGCCACTTTTGCCACTTTTGCTTATTTTTTTTAAGCATCTTCTTTAAGGCACGTAATTACGAAGCTGTTTTAGATAGGATGAGACGAGTCATCTAATGAAAGTTACGTGCAAATCTAACTGGAAATAAACATCTTCTGGGTGAAACTCTTTGAATGCCTCTACCGTGATGGGCATATTTTTTCTATTACGTAAGGAATTTCGAAAACTAACTGTGGAATGCTCGTTCTTTAATTTAGTAATGTATAGGGCTCTCGTACCTATTTTACATTTAGCAACTAGCGCAACACTCGAATCGCTCCAGTAGAAAATTGCTTTATGAACTAAACCGAAACTTATAAACACGAAGCTCGAGAGAGGACCGGAATTAACGAACCAATCGCTCGCTTTTTCCAAAGGGCTTTTCATGCTGAAACTGATCAGCATGAAACTGTTTTCATGCACAAATTTCTTCGTAGCCGCGTCACTCGGCAAAGTTGGTTCGCTTAGGTTTCTAATCTGTTTGTTCGCGACATTAAAGGGCTCTTTTTGATCGTCTTTTAACAAGCAATTGTCCTCGATGAATACTTTAGAAACAGCGTCATTCGCCAAAGTAGGATCGCTTAAATTTCTAATCTGCTTGTGGGTTGCGTTGAAGTCACTTTTTGATCGTCCTGTAATAAGCAATTTCTGTCAACGTATACTTTCAACGCTGCATCAGCAGCATGCCTGGGGAAAGCAATGTCCTTAATTTTCTTTTTCTTGACGTAAAAATTCCCATCAGCTTCATCTAAGAATAAAGCATTTTGTTTGATGCTAGAAACGGCGGAAGTAAACTTATCGCTGAGATGAGTAATAGCAGGAGGCAAGTCGCTTTTAAGTTTCTGAATTTCTGTTTACAAAGTATCGATCTGAGAATAATTTACCGCGTCTTCAGAATTTGTAGCTGCTCCAACTTTAGTTAATCGTTTATTTTGCATATCGTAGTTGCTTTCGGGTGTCAACACGTACCCTAGCCTGGGCTGTCCTCTCGGACCGATCCCCACCACTTCACCCCTTCCCCTCTCGTCCTTTTCAACGATTGTCCAAACTTATTAACAGACATCTTTTTTTTTAAATATACGAATTCCCCTCTCCTTAAAAAAAAGCACACGTTGACAGTAAGATATGAAACAAAAACAACGTGCATTAAAGACCTTGTTTCTGAGAATACAAGTTGCAATAATCTTAAAACAGAAAAGAAAAAATAATTGTCCCAACAAGGACTAGAACCCAGAACATACACGTACTATTAATACCCCGACTTAGCAAGCGGCTGTTCTGTGTTAAAGTTCCAATCGTAGCAGTTGTATTTTCTTTCTTTTTTTTATTATTGTACCTCTTATTCTCACAAACTTGGTCTTTAATGAATTGCTTCGAATCAATTTACTCGGTAGATTGATCCCCATTTTTTTTAAATATTAAAAAAGGTATATAGATAAACCTCAAGATGTCTCAACCAACCTGGCAAACAAATCTCTCCAATCTATTGCAAAAAAACTTGCTGAAAGTTAAAGATGATAAAGGAACAAAAATTAACGATGGTTTAAAGTATAACTTGCCTCCTTCCATAGAGTTTAACGATTTAAAGGGTACGGGAACTCCCTTTTCGAACGAAAAATCGAAATATAAAGGCTGGATTTTGCACAGCGAACTGGATACTCAAAAATTATTGAAAAATCTTAAACGGTACATCTCTAAAAAACTAGAGATCGAGTGTGAAGATCAGAAACCAGTTTCCTTGACCATGTTCAATTATTCTAATTCTGTGCACACAACTTCTCCCTGTTACTCCTCTTGCAAAAAGGCAAACAACTGCGATAAACCGCTATGTCTTAGAACTTGGGTTTACAAAATATACACAAAACAAAAACAAAAGGTAAATTTAACAAAAACGTAATAGATAATCCGTGGTTAACTTACCATCTTACGGTGCTTTAAACTTGATGGAAGTTACCGGGAGAATTAATGCAGTATATGTTACCAATGATTCTCCCAGTAATGTGAAGTTGTGGTCCACCGTTGAATATGGAGTGGTGCATCCAGACGTCTCCAGCGGCAAGTTTTCTGATGAAGACTTTACGAGTTTAGTATTTCTGTAAGCGTTAAAAAAAAGTGTAAATAAAAAACGTGATAGGAATTAAAAACTACGACTTTTTTATACCCAAGAAAGAACCAAAAAATCATCCATTCTTACCTCCAAATATCAGATGCTTAATTACAGGGCCCGCAAATTGTGGAAAAACTAACTTACTGTTTAATTTCAGCTGTAACGAACGATGGCTGGATTATGAGAAATTGCAAAACTCAAAAGACGTTTAACTAAAAAATTTTAAATCGACGTTTGGGGGAGAGAGAGCAAGAAGAATCGCTACAAGAATTTTTTTAAATCTGTTACAAGCACCTTGAAACTGAGGCCGGTCTTGGGTGCAACCACGCAAACTATGCTGATTAAAAACACGCCAGCCACGCAAACTAAACCGAATAAAAACACTATAGCTACCCAGACGACCCTGATTAAAGCTTACAAATATGAAGAAAGTGACGATGATGACTACGAAGTATTGGGTTTATCCCCGTCACCTTCCCAAGCCGTTACTCCTAGTGAGAAGACATTGTCGACCCTTCTTAATTTCAGTCTCGCCCAATATTCAACACCAGATCAAGCTCCTATAATGCGAAATCCACCCGACACCAAAACTGAATACGCCTCTACGAGCACTGGTCCTAAACTCACCCCTACATATTGCGCGGCACAAGCTAGACGCATTTCTACCCCACCTGAGCTTCCTAATATAACAACACTAAGGTCCCTTGATAGTTTGTTACCTGGTCAAAATATTGGAGACACTGCTAAATATTTCTTGGTAAAATTTTTCGAAAACCTAAAGCCACTGACCCAGTATTCAGGCTACAGTATGATAAGAAAAAGGTGAGCTGACCTTTGGTAATAAAACTGTTAAAATATTTAAAAATGACATAGTTGTCGAAAATCAACAATACATAGGAAGGCGCGGGTTGTGAAATTTGCTAATATACAAAGAATCAAAGAAATTTCTATCTCGCCGGAAGTTAAAGCAGCTTAAGCGGCCATGTTAAAAATTGCTAATGCTATATACCACAGAATGACCCAAATACCGATAAACCAAAATCTAATCGGAGCGTCACTTATCGCTTCTATTTGGGAGTATCTCAAAAAACAAGGTACTGGCATGGTTTAAAAAAGTGGGTAGCAGAGTCAATTATAAATATTACAAGATATTATACCCTAACAACTTGATAAAGATACTCAAGCCTTTGTATAAATCCACTCTGGCAGGGCACGACCTGCATCGAAACGAGATGATTGAAATTTGTTTCAGAAATGCACAAAGAAAAATTATAAGTGACCACCAAAAAACAGTGGCTTATCTAAATTTGGGGTAAGGTTGAATAAATCAAGAAACAGCTTATTCTAAGTTCATAAGCAGTTAATTAAAAAAAATATGAACTTGGTGGTAGCCACACAATACACAGGCATGAGAGTAGCTTTGAACAAATAAAAGCTTAAAAGTATTTTTGAACAAAAAAGAAAATAGGATGGATTTTTCTGAAAATAAGCTGAACATTTTAAGTTTCATATTAAGGTTGCCGTAAATGTACATGTCAAGACCTGCCATAAGTTCAAAACTGAAGTCAGATGTGCCAAAAAACAAAAAACCGGAAACTTACTGAAAATTGCTCAGCACAAAAAAAATCTGAAATAAGCTAATTTGCTGAAATTTATCATGCCTGAATACACCTAAGAAACATGCAGGGGGACTTCACCTCCAAAATTATAGCAGTAACTTTTCTACTAATAGAACACCAACAATTTCGTGTCGGGCGGCCCCCCCCCCCCCAGAAAAGTTTTTAGATGAACATACGAGCAAAGACATAGGCCTAAATATAACCAAGCATTAAAGTCTTCATCGGTTTAGCTGATTTCCTTATTTTTTAGCTTTGCAAACCTCCTAAAAATGCATTTCAAGCCCCTAAAAATGTATAAATTTGTTGGCTTTCCTCCTATTTGCTCGTTTCCAATTAAGACTGACTTTCATGTCTGTAGTATAACTGTCAGGTCTAAATACAGCACAATAATTTATCTAGAATTTTAAGGCCTCGAAATAAGCTCACCGAAGAATTTTTTCCCTACTGAAAGAATGAAAAACCGTTTTCTGAGTATTTATGGCAGCGATAAACTCAGTAGTATTCATTCATTTCTAGTAGGTACTCACTTTCAAATAATTCTGAGCATAAATGTCACGCAAAATCTTCTAGAGCCGTAATTATGTGCATAATTTATAAGGAGAGTTATACACTGTGAAAGGTTGGTATGCATTTTATTATACAAATAATGTCTTTGAGTATTTTACAGAAATATACAGGTTGATCCACAAAAAGCTGATGACCCACAATTTTCTAAGTCCAACTTTTCTAGTTAACACCCCTCAGAACCAGGAGAAGACAAATTAAATCTTCTGTCTTCTACTGGTTCTATGGTGTGCTAACTATAAAAGTTGGACTTAGAAAATTGTGGGTCGTCAGTTTTTTTTTTGTGGACCACCCTGTATTCATTCCTAATTTTATTACAGATTATAATTAATATTAATATAATTCATATCAACAGGGTTCACATAAGAAATTCAAGCACTTTCAAGGACTTTTCCAAAACGGGTGTCATTTTTCAAGGACTATTCCAACACCAATGCGTTTTTTTAAGGTCCTTGTTAACCAATAAGCTTACTCAAATTAAGTCTAGTTTTACCAGTGAAGAGCCAACAACAGCTCATTAAACAATAAAAATGTTCTGGTATGACCAGAAAAAAAAAACAAGGGAAAAATGCAGGGGTAAAAAACGTGGAAAAATTGCTTTCTGGCTTTTTTTGTGTTGTAAGTCAGGTTAGGGGTATTATTTTATATTTTAAATTAAGACGGAAAAAAATTAAATTCAAGGAAAATTACTTAATTTAATTATAGACTAGATTTGAGCTTTTTTGTTTTTACATCCTTAATGTTCAGTGGCAACCACTTCATTGTAAATAAGGTTGGCATTACCGCCCCCCCCCCTCTAGGAAAAACTGGCTTACATGTCTGAAATTCGAATCAAAGCAACTGACTTTACATGTTAACATCTTCCCCATTTCTCAACTTCCATAAAGATGGAAAAGCCGAATGCTCAAACAAGAGTTAAATAAATACAGACGCAAACCTATTTACGTTGTCTTTTGGACTTATGTCAAACTGCCTGATCCCCCGCTCAGACAGTCTGACTTATAAATCCAAAAGACAATGTAAATAGGTTTGCGTCTGTATTTATGTTTTCCCGAAAAACTTCGGAGGTGAAATGTTAAAAAGTCTATTTTTTAAAATTTATTCCCCCGCTCCCCTGGAAAACGTTCGGAGATGAAACATACGAGCAAAAACTTAATTATAACTGTCACATATAAATACAGCACAATAAATTTATCTGGAATTTTAAAGCCTCGGAATAAACTCACCGAAGAATTTTTTTTCCCAGGAAGGAAAAGCTGTTTTCTGAGTATTTATGGCAGCGATAAACTCAGTATTCATTCATTTCTTGTAGGTACTCATTTTCAAATAATTCTGAGCATAAATGTCCCTCGAAAAATCCCTCAGCTGTAATTACGTGCGTAATTTATAATGACAGCTATATACTTCGAAAAGCAAGTATGACTACCCCCACAAAAGTCCCTAATTAAAGTTTGCAATAGGGTCCCTAATTCATTCCCTAAAAAGTCCCTAATGAAAGTTTGCAAAAAGGCCCCTAATTCATCCTCTAAAAAAAGTCCCTAATTAAAGTTTGCAAAAGGGTCCATAATTCATCCCCTGAAAAGTCCTTAATTAAAGTTTGCAAAAAGGTCCCTAATTCATCCTCTAAAAAAAGTCCCTAATTAAAGTTTGCAAAAGGGTTCTAATTCATCGTCTAAAAAAAGTACCCAATTAAAGTTTGCAAAAGGGTCCCTAAGTCCCTCTCCCCAAAGTCCTAATTCATTAACACACAGATTTGGAGTTTTATAACATCTCTGTAATGTCTAATGCAGTGCCAAAACAGGACCACTGCACCGTGACTGAGGTTAGCCTAAGTCACAGTCTCCCTCCCCCCAAAAAAGTCCACCACAGTACTTTAAACAGTTGCAAATTAAAATACATTTATAAGGGGCACATTGTATTGTATTACCCAATATAAACACAGAGCATTACCATTACTTTTGAAAATACTAAAAACTACCGTTAAAATAATAACTTGTTGTTATAAATGTCAAATTAAATGACAGTACTTACCTCTTGATAAACTAGAGAAGCGCTTGTGTTAATAATACCCCTACTTGGCCCCCTGTTTATTTTGAGTACTTAGTTAGCTAAAAAAAAAACGTGGAGGGTGCTTGTGTGCCTCCTCGGCCGTGCGTTTTGGGTGACCTACTTTTCCAAACAGCAAAATTTGGTTTTTTAAATTGTCCGGACGGATTTTCTTTTTAGCTGGCTAATCGGCGCATATAAAACCAGTTTCCGCAGCTGCATTTGCCATTTGCAAAAAATTTTTTGAACAGGACGGTTTAATTGGAAAAGCAGGTAAGAAGATCATGTATTTCACTGATTTTAAACATAAATGAGGCTTAATACAGGTTTTAGGATAATACCAAATCGTAATATAAGGTTTTAGAATAATTTTTTTGGATTCTATGCTTAGTACACCTTCAAATTAACAACTTTTGTAACTATGTTTCCAGGTAACACTAAATGGGAAATTGAAAGTAAATGTGTCAAGTTTTTCTACAAATTATTACCGTAAATCGCCAATTAAATGCCCATGGGCAACTAAAATTAATTCGATAAAAAAGTGGAGGGGGCATTCACAAAGCTAAAACAAGATTTCTGACCTTAACGTATTTTTGGGGTGCTAAATCCATCATTGTAAAGTTGATTATTCAAGTGCGTGATCTGGGTTCAATCTAGCATTAACACAATCTTTTTTTTTAGTGAATCGTAATATTGACTAAAAGCTTATCAAAATCAACGTTTTAACCCTTTAAATCTTGGTTGTTCTGCAGCAAAATTAAGGAAAATATTCATAAATTTAACGAAATCAACATTTAATCCAACATGATTCACAGGAGCATTTGTAATCACGGAAAAGTCGGCAATATTAGGCCTAAGCGATCGATCATTGATGTGCGTAATATGGCTTCAGTCTAGCAAAAATGCTATACCTTTTTCTCATTTATTCTCAAATTTAATTTATTAGATCATCCTCCTTCCAATATCTAACCTAATTCAAAGCTAAAATTAATTTCTAGCCATCACAAACCTCCAAAACAGACAACGTGATTCACCACCGTGAAAAGCGTGTGTTGACTCATTTTATCACCATACAGTGTATATATTGTCGTCCAAGACGGAAGTTCCGGCCGAAGTGGACGCGTAGGTCTGGATCCGAGGAGCCTCAGTAGTGGACGCTGATGTTCCACGCGTCCAGACTCGGGAAGCGCTTGAAACATCCAGTCCATCGCGTCCGTTATGACGTGTCTCTGCTTGGCGTTTTCCGGTCGTGAATCGCGTGTCTGTTTTGGAGGTTGGTGATGGTTAGAAATTAATTTAAGCTTTGAATTAGGTTAGATATTGGAAGGCGGATGATTTAATAAACTAAATTCGAGAATAAATGACAAAAAGGTATAGCGTTTTCGCTAGACTTAAGCCATATTACGCACATCAATGATCGATCGCGTAGGCCTAATATTGCCGACTTTTCCGTGATTACAACTGCTCCCGTGAATCGTGTTGGATTAAATGTTGATTTTGTTAAATTTATGAATATTTTCGTTAATTTTGCTGCAGAACAACCAAGATTTGAGGGAATGAAACGTTAATTTCGGTAAACATTGTAAATTTTACGATTCACTTTAAAAAAAAGATTGGGTGGGGGGACGTCAATAAGGCTACTACACGATTTCTGACCTAAAGGAATTTTTTGGGGATGGGCGTTAGCAATGCCAGGGTATTTATTAGGCGATTTACGGTACAAGCTGGTGGTTCAGTCGAGTGATATGTATGCAAAACACCGTTCAAAGTCTAAATATGTTGCTAATTAAAAATGTGTGGTTCAAATTTAGCCACCTTATATCCACAGATTACGCTTATCACGATAAATTGGCGATTGCCGCGTTTTTTTGTGTGTGTGTTTTGTACAATTCGTGATTTCAATCATGGGTTAGGCACTAGTTTATGACAGTGTTGAAATCTAAGTTGGCAGATTATTTACACAAAAACTCCCGACTTTTGGTTTAAATCCATCTGACAATTTGGTTTTACATGTCATACACCTCATGAATTTTTTTTTTTTAATGTCAGTTTAAGTTCAGTTAATAAAGGCTTGTTGTTTTGTAAAAAATAAACAAAAGTACACACCTTCTGTGAGGTCCATTTTTCAGCATACGTAACTACAACGTAATAGATGCTCTATTAGGTTTTCCAGGCACGACTTTCATTTACTTTGTTACGCTACGCTTTGTTAAGCTAATCGCAAAGTAAATAAATCATCGATTAGGCTTTCCTGGCACACATCTGCCGGAAGCCAATTTGTTGACGAGCCCCAGAACTTGGAAAACCTGATTCGTATGAACGATTGTGTTTTTTTTTTGTCACGCAATGCGAGTGAATCGCATAATTTTGGAACATTAATTCAGAAAAAATTCCGTATTCTTTCAGTGATGTGCAAATTTTTTTAAAAACTTTATCGGGTTTTCTGGCTACCTTCTTTCCTGAGAATGTGGCCACCAGAGGCTATTAGTCAATTTATAGGTCAATGCCACTCGGGCTATACACAGCCTTCACTTGTAGGTCAGTTCACAAAAAAACCTGCAAAATATTCAAATAGGACCCAACAAGAAAGTTACACGCCGGAAAATTGCTCAACAAACAATAACACTTTTTAAATGTAAAAAATTAGGAGAAGGCCAGCAAGGGGGGGGGGGGGGGTTGCTCAAAAGGGCTTGCCTTCCGCCAAATTCTTTTCCATTTTTGGTTAAAGAGTACTTTTGACCATTTTTTAAAATAAGCACACGGTGACCACCATTAAGAAAAAAACCTGCGAAAAATAATACTCAAATTAGAGTATTATAAACATGACAAAATGTATGGGTTTACTGTAGGGCCTTTTCAAAAGGGCCTGTTATTCTTCAAATCCCTTACTACTAAAACAAACTAACCGAAGAACCACCCAGTTTTTTTATGCTCGTTCCTTTTCGACTCCACCTAACGCGGCCAGTTCTTTGCTGACTACCCCTCTAGAGACAAACTGACCAGCTCTGCACCACCATCATCAAAGCCCTCCCTCTGTGACCATTTAACAAATTGTTTGTCCTTGATTTTAACAAAACTTGAACAGGTATGCTTTGAAAAATATATCGATCTCGCATCAATCGACTCTAAATTATCAGCCATCGCACATTCTAATGCAAACGTGAGGGAAGCCTGGAACAACAACACGGGCATCACCACAGCCGAATTTCGACTCTGGACTGCTGAACTGAACTACGACCTACATGAGTACCACCATAACCTTCAAACTGCACTTTCCGATTAACTACAAATTGGACTTCAGGAATTAAAAGATGAATTTAAAGCTTCGTTGAATCTACAGACTGCTTCGATCGACACCACTACATCTTGACCTTCCAACAGTCAGGGCCGTGCGATGCGACTCGACAATCAGACTAAAGCGGTGGAGTACTCAACTGTGTTCACCGTAACCAATGTTGGTCCTGATGAGCAAACCATCGAATTTTGTTCTGCCAGATTGTCACCACTACCATCTGAGTTAACTGGCTCAAGTACACCGCCACATACCCATTACCCAACCAGCCTTCTTAATCTCCCGACTGATCAATTACCATCGGGTATAACCATACGAAAAGTTAAAAAAGGAAATAGAGCACAAACTCACAAGAACCCAGTTAGTTACCATTCCACGGCTTCAAGTGATCACCAAGTATCTGTGACTAAAGATCGAGTTGAGACTGCTCCATGTGTTGTCACATCAACATGCACAACACATTCTCAATTTACACTTACCTCCAATGGCAATCACATTTTGTGACATGATAAAACATTTATCCTGGGCGACTCACATGCAAGAAATCTTAAGTGCGTCCATAACTCACAATACAGATGTTGGCCACAGGCTACTGCATTTGTCCAAGATTCCTGGCATTTTGTGTGAACAACCACCCGAAACTGCATTTGTGATCTTTGCCGGGTCAAATGATCTCCCAACTACCAAACCAAATAGGATTGCCGAAACGATCTCATGGATTATAATGCTAATTCGTTCGTCACGCCCACGTGCCAAGGTAACCATAATCGCCATCTTCCCACGTCTTGTACACACTCAATGTGGAGAGAATCAGGGTTTTGCACATACGAACCTCCTACTCCGAAAAGTGTGCATGGACCTGAACTGCAATTTTGCCTCCCTGGACTACGAAATTTGTTGTGACTACACTTTGCTGGCTCGTGACTCACGCCACCTCACTGCACGTTGCAAAACAGTACTCCAAGGCATTCTTGTGGCACTACATTTCGGGCTATCCACACCTTCCCAGGGGACATCAACCGAGTGCTGTGAACTTTCACTATAGTACAGGAAACCCGACATTAATTGGGAATACTCCAACCAATGGCACTATTCCCCCCCCATTTTTCAACATTATTGTTCTGAGGGTATCATGTGCGTCTCCCTAAATGCTCACAGTGTCGTCAACAATTTTAAATGTCTTTTTGGCTTTGATCGCGGGGAGTGTCTATGACTAATTTTTGTTGTGGAATCATGGCTCCACGTGGGCGTTACTGATGCAATGATTGTGGGTCCATACCCCTACCTAATTATACATCTGGGTCGACACTCAAGGGCAGATGGTATATTTTTGCTACATAAACCTCTTACACAGGTAGCTGTTTTTGAGGCTGGGTTGGGGGTGGAGGACCTAGCAGTGGTCTTGCCAGTCCTGAAGATTAATATTACTGTTTATTGGGGTATTTGCCAGATAGTCACTTGCACTTTGCTATTCTTAAAATGTGTTCCTTTATTATGTCATCAATGTATTCCACTTACTCTAATATCTTACTATGTGATTTTTATCTATCAACTATTGACTGGGCAGACCTTACAGCAATTGATAAACCACATCGTGACTTTATTAACCTTATTGCCCCATTGGCTCTTACACAGTGGGTCGATTTCCTCACTCGAGGAGATAATATTCTTGATCTGTTTTTTTTTCTGATAAAGATCGTCTTATTTTTAACTTACATGCGATTGAACATCTTGGCAACAGCGACCACTGTATTCTCTATTAATGTAGCTTCGTCCTACCCAACTCTATCTGCACCAAAGCAGGGCAAAGTTATTTTCCCTTTACTCAAAAAATGCCTGGTTAACATTGATTGGATGGTACTACTTTCTTTTCATCAAGATGTGAATTCTGTACGGAACAGCTTTTTTGAATCTCTCAAGCTTTTGGTCAATCAATGCCGTGCAAGGTGTTCACGTGCTAGTAACTCCTCCACTATTGGCCAGCTATCTTTGAAACTTAACTTGCTCCCCAACAACATTTGCAACCTTGGCAGAAAGAAACTCAGGAGTTGGCATTCATTCAGGGATAACAACTCTTTACACATTGCCGATAAATACGAAGTATGTCCATTGCAGTACTCGACTGCAGTCGCCGAATGGCAAAAGCGGAATGAGTTTGAGGCACTTAAAGAGGGGAACTTGGCTGCCCTTTTTTGCTTATATCGTGTGAAAACGCGTACTACACGCTCTCTACCACCCTTCCTTTCAGAAGGTGCCTTTGTTACTTCTGACTTGGACAAAGCGAAGCTATTAAATGATATATTTGCTTCTAATTCGGTTATCAATAACCAAGTCACACCTGCCTTGTTTAACATTGAAATCCCTAACTCCACGGTACTCCACAACGTCTTTTATTAGATCACGAGCAATCGACACAACTTCACAACATGAAGCCTAGCCATGCTGTGGGTCCTGATGGTTTCTCCTCCTACTTCTTCAAACAAATTGCCAACGAAATATGCGATGCTCAACTCTTTTTGTTTACATTATCTTTCGCCACGGATAACATACCTACTTTATGGAAGACAGCAAAAGTCATACCAATCTTTGAAAAAGGCAATAATTCCAACCCGTGAAACTACCGGCCTATTGCTCTAACTGTGCTGCCGTGCAAAGTCATGGAGTCTATCATTAGGGCTGACCTACTTCAGTATCTAAACAATCATGGGCTTCTTACTCAAGACCAGTTTGGCTTTCTTCCTGGCCGCTCAACGACTGTTCAACTTCTGGTTGAACTTGATCACTGGACTGATGCGCTTGACCTCGATATACCAACAGATGTTGCTTGTTTTGACTCCCAAAAGGCGTTTGAGTCTGTTGTGCACAGCAAATTACTACACAAACTTAAGATGCGCTATGTTGGAGGTAATCTCCTCCAGTGGCTGGGTAGTTTTTTGGTTGGCCGGTCGCAGTGTGTGCAAGTGGGTACTGCCACTTCCACCTCACGTGACCTTGTCAGTGGCGTACCACAGGGATCGGTGCTGGGACCGCTCCTGTTTGTTCTTTATCTGAACGATTTATTTGCAGGACCACAGTTTGGTCCTGTTTCATATTTTAAATTTGCGGATTTCATGAAAACAAGAACCCCGATCACTTATTTCTCTGATGGCTACCAGCTTTCGACTAGTATCGATACTGCGTCACAGTGGTCACTCGACTGGCAGCTACCATTGTCTGCCACAAAATGCAGTATATTCCACATTGGTATTACAAACCCTGCCTGATTTACACTCTGTCGGGCACATCCCTCGACGGAGACTATTCCATATGTGACCTGGGAGTGTGGTTCTCCAGCTACTTGAAGTCCACAACCCACTGTCACCTGATTTCAGCCTCGGCCTACCGTAGGTTGGCAATCGTCCGACATTGCTTTACATCTGCTAGTATTGTGACCAAAATTTGGGCCTACAAGGTGTTTGTGCGGCCGATCCTCGAGTATCCAAGTACGGTTTGGTCACCCTACCTTTTGCAGGATACTGACCAACTGGAAGCCGTCCAACGCTGTTTTACTCGTGGTCTTACTGGGTACCGTAATCATTCTCCCAACACACGGTTATCTATGGCATGCCTTGATCCCCTTGAACTCCGAAGACTGAAGGCTGACCTTGTTTTGAAGTTTAAAATTCTGCATGGGTTGCTCTCTATCGATGTTCCTTCTTCCTCCTGGCCCACAACAGTAAAACTCGTGGCCATTCCCTTAAATTAAGTATGCCCCTTCCACGCACATACTGCAGACAGTTTTTTTTTTGGCATATCAGGTGATTGGAACTTGGAATTCTCTTCCGGAAACTTGTGTCAATTCGTCCTGAGTTAGTGGATTTAGGCGTCCTTGGATGAGCATCCACTTGACAAGTTTTTAAAAAGAAATTACCGAACTTAAACAAAGAAATACGGTAATAGATATATCGGTGTGAATGAAGGTCATTCCATTTTAGATTGTAGAGGGGGGAGGGGAGGGGGGTTACACGCAGTGAATAAACTTAGATATGGGCCATACACGTGAGTTAGGAGGGATAGGATTTCATTCGGGATATTCCAGCAAGTAATTCCTTTACTACGTTTTTACTGCGTTACGTTTTTGGACGCTGTATTTAGTCGTTGGTGTGTGCGTTCCCGGTCCCGTGACTCGGAAGTGCCAAAGTGTGGGTTATCAGCAAAAGTGTGGGGTAACTTGATAACCCACACTTAGTGTGATAGCGTACACTTCCGGTCATGGTTAACAGAATTTAACCTATTGAAATTTAGCTTGGCGTTAAGTTAGTGTGATGTCATAGCCGTGGTATAAAAAACAATAAATAATTAAATTAAATAACCAAATAAATAACTGCAATTATGAGTGAAACCCTAAAAAAAATTGTCCATAATCACCGTTAGGATAGTAATAAAATAAATAAATCTATAAAAAAAAAGTGTGACATATAGTCACACTCAAAATCACTCTTTTATAACAATAACTTATTTGTAGCAACATCTCTTGACAGGATGTCGAAGTTTCGAAACCTGTTTCGACTGAACCTATGCAGCACAGCCAGCGCTGAGCGTTTGGGAATTCTGACAGTGGATGGCACCACAACATTTAGTTTAATTTTCATAAAACGCGAAGCGCCGGTACAACTCACACCAGCTGATCAAACGAACGATTATTTTTAAGCCGAAGTGCCGCTATAGGCCTGAGCCTTCCAGGCCTACTTAGACATCCGGCCCTGACTGAAACCAGATCACGTACGTGATGTAAACACGATTGAGTAACCAAGCTATTTAAAGTCGATTGTCGCTCGATGTACGAAGTTTTTAGTTAATTTTGGAGCAGAAAAATGAAGATTCAAGGGGTAGGCTCTAACGCCATTATTTTACGATTTTGAAATTAAAACGTTAGGGGGTGGGCTTTAGCTTCATACAAGCTTTAATACACCATTTACGGTACGTGAAATTTGATTCTTGTCTTTGAAATTTTTGGCGAAGTGGTATGAACCCTGTTAAAGGAGTAGTGCCTGAGTTTGTACAGGTCCTTCAAAACCTGTAAGTGTCCTGGAAAATAAAAAATGAAATTTCCTGGCCTGGAAAAGTCCTTGAAAAACTAAGAAAATATCCGTAAAAGTCCTGGAATAGCGCTGGAAATTCCCATAACAGAAAATTACGTTTCTGTTTTCCGTGTCAGACATTAGTGTAGAACATATATTTAAACACACACACAAAAAAAAACTAATTGCAAAGCCAATGTCAGTGCATTTCATCAGTGTCATGTAATAGAACAAAATCTGTCATATCTTGCCACAGTTAAGATTTCATATTTAACGAATTTATCTTTAAATTGTCTCATTTTCTCGTAATGACTAATTTATGACCCTTGCATTTTCATTGACCAGTTCTTGGAAAATACTGGAAAAGGTCCTGGAATTTTAACGTTACAGATGAACATGAACCCTGGAGTAGTAAATTTTAAAGGACTGCATAGAGTTGCTATCAAATTTATCATTTATTTGCTCATAGACTTTTCTAAAGCTAAAGCTAGCATACAAAATGTGTGACCAACATAAAATTACATCTTGTGAGGAGTGTTAAATGCCATATTCTTCCATCTTAGTTCCATCATCACAACAATCGGCGAGACGTAATCTGTTTGTAGTTGTGATTGTTATTGAAGATTACTTCGTAGTTGAGGACGTCAGGGACGGTATATTGTGACCTGAGAGACATGTTGGCAGCTCGAAGGGCTCCTTCTGCACATTGGTTGGGAGACAAGGAATGTAGGGCACCGGCCAAGAAGGCAGCAGCAAGGCTAAATTAGTAAATAAACAAAAATATAAACCATTTATGTTAATTTACAAAACAATACTCTAGTCATTTTTGGTAGATTGGGGTTAATGAGGCCAACTAAAAGTGCCATGTTCTGTATGTAATCCTTGTTGGGTTATATTTTATTTAAATTGGCACTATCACCGATTGAAAAGCGAACGAAAATACCATGGACCATCTAACAGCAGTAATATCGTTAACCTTTACAGGACGCTCCCAGGTGTATGTGGACGTACCAAATTTTCACTCAATAATTAATGAGATCGTGGCTTGTTAGTCGTTAACAGAAATGGAGTTGCTTGATGCAAGTAAGTGCTAGATAGAGCTGGATGTTGCCAGATTCGGCAGATTTTCAATCGGTGATAGTGCCACTTTTAGAGGTTGTGAGTCATTAGCGTGGGAGGGGGTAATGATATTAGGGTCATGCTGGGTTTTACAATACAGTATTAATAGTGCATCTGCCGATTCTCAAGTGTTTTATTCAATTCTAGCATTTAATATATCATGGCACCTTAACAATCTTGCTTCAAATCAATGAAAATTAAGAAACACATCTAACAACCTGGAGTAAAGCCACGGACATAATGTTAACATGTCTCAAACAACATTAATTTTAAATCAACATAAGCAAGAGTGCATTTGCGTGGTCCTTCTTTTCCTGAGGTGGGATATTGCTAGGCTTGAACCTGGGACCATCTGGCACACGAAACACCACCTGGTCCCGTTTTGTGTTGTAGCTGTTGGGTCATGCTACCACTGTATTTGGCGAAAATATTAAACATCTTGGTAATATATGTTGCTATCTCTATTTCTAGCAGTGTCAATTAGTACAACAATCAACAATGAAGACTTGTATAAGAGTGTATTTTTCCTTTTGTTCATTGTGATAATCTGTTTACGTTCAGCGAAATAAATGCAAACCTTCAAAAGATCAACTGACAAGGCAACAGCTCGTAACTTCATTTGCCTGGTCTTTCGGTATGATCCCATAAAGTAACTAACTCAAGTGTAACTAATTCGTTGCTATCTCACTTACCAGTCTCCACCACCAGATACACTAAGTAAGTTGTCAACTGGCCAAGTTGGGTAATGCATTGCCGAGACGTTTTTAGTTATCTGCAAAAAATAAACAACTGTTTGAGTTGAAAGAATCTTACTTTGGCTTCGAGAAAGTAAAGCTACAGTTAAACCACACAGTGATGCAATGCAGTTGTATGGCAGCTGAGGAGTAAGGGTTGAGTAGTGGAAAAAGTTAATATCTTATTGTTTCCCTCATGTTCTAAGGGCGTTGGTGGTAGTTCTTTGACATTTTATTAGATGGTCCCATATCTAAGCAGGCTTATACTCACTTGTGGTCTTTGTTTTTAATTATTCATTTTCATTAGCAAAAATATTCTAGACAATTCTCAGATTCTTAAAGTTGGCGTCTAGGTCATTTTCTGTTGGATACTGGGAACTATATTTACTGCATCCTGCACATAAATGACCCTTTCCGCGTTTACAACCACCTTGACGTTTCATGTGTGTGTGTGCATGTAGTAATTTGCTAACATTTACCATGAGATCAAAAATCTAAAGGACTAACGTGGTAAAAATTAAAATTATTTATGCCAATAGATCGCCGAAAAAAAAATTATAAGACACTAACCTAAAAAATTATAAGACACTAACCTAAAAAAATTATAAAATGAGATGTTAAAATAAGAAAACCATTCCGGTTTGCACCGACCCAATTTTTCCATTCATTCTGTTTCTTCTACTACGCCCAATGCTAACTGAGATAGTAACTGCATTCTTCGCTGCGAAGAATGGAGCTACTGTCTTAGTTGGCCTTGTATTACTACGCGGAGTCTCGTGAAACGGTGCGATGGTAGCATGCACATGTGGCGATCGGCGCGTCACTGTTATAAGGCAGGCGGAATGTACTTTTAAGAGACCAAAAGAAGTAATATTTCCTTAAGAGTACAGAATACTCAGAATTTCGCAAGTAGAACTCCTGGCGCCCTCTTAAATGCAATCGTGTGAACTAATGAGTCTGTCCCTAGCACGTTTACATACAAGAGGTTAGTGCAGACCCATACTCTCCAAACAACACCCAATCAACACAAGTATAAACGATTGTAGCACATCATATGTCACTTACAGTTTGTGTTAATGACACACTCATGTAGGCTTTCCATGTTTCACTGATTTTAAGGATTTTAATGCTGCTTTACATCCTACTTCCCACGATTTAACGTTTTCGTGTAGTGATCATACAGCACTTAACAGAATTCAACAACCTTAAAGTCCACTAGTTTACTGAAACGAAATCAGCGGTAAATATAATAAACAAAGAACCAGAGTACATGTAATCTGTGAGTTATTGGAAATTTCTCATGCCTGTGGAAGCTATGAGACCAGACAAGATAAAGATATGTTGTTTGCGGAATTTTAAACTATATATTGAGCAGCTGAATATTGTTTATCTTTAATTGTAGAAACTTTATTTTTGTTTTTGAAAAACTGGCGAGGAGTGGAACGAGGACTTCCCCATTCGACGAACAGAATACACAATTTAAAAAAACTAAATAATCAAACATATTTCTTTTGCTCACCTGAGTAGAACTACTTCTTAAAGGCAGAGGATCGTTTGGACTGGAAGAACGAAGAATGAGTATTCCATGAGATCCAAGGGTTACCAAAACAACGTTGATGTTATCCAACAGGGGAAGAGAAAGATTAATCACTCGTGATAGTAGACTGTCCACATCTGTAAATATTTTGAAAACCTTGTTAATTCAAATTGGGTTTGCTTGGTAGTTGACTTGCTAAACTTTTTCGTCCTCCTATTAATTTACTGGAAAAGGTTAAACGGAACGGAAAGCCAATCGGCTCGAAATTGGTTAACTAAATACGGATGCAAACCTATATTTACGTTGCCTTTTGGACTTATATGTAAGACTGCCTGAGCGGGGAATCGTACCCACGACCTTTGAAATCAAAGGCCAAGGTCCTACCGCTCAGCCAGACTGACACGGCCGGTGGTGCATTTTGACTATGGCTATGAGGTGGTCTTTAAAACCTTACGGGAAAAGTTTGTCCTTGTTCCATTCATGTTTTGATCTCGGTTCAGTTAACCTTACCATAATCGCCAAAATAGTTAAGTAAATTATTTTGGTGTTTATGCAACCTTATCATAAACACAAAAATCATATGGAAATGGGTGCAGATGATTAATTTCTGGGAGAATCCGACTGAATCTGGGATTTACTTGGGCAAAGATAACAGGAATTGTGGCTACGCCTCAAGGAGTGAGATTTTTGGCTTTGTCTTTGGTGAGTTCTCTGACGACCAGATTAGTAGAACCTGAGTCAACTCACCAAAAGGTTCCTCACTGGAAGACTCCAAACAATATATCTGGGGAACCCACTCTCTCAAAAATACGGAAGCACCTTTTCAAACATTCAAGGAATCCTAAATCACAGCTGACCACCAGCTAGTCTCATATGCCATGATAGACCTTTTCCCGAGCCTCCCCCACCAGCTGTCCTCCAAATGATTGACAAGTCAGCAAAGAAGATAAAATCAACACTAAAAACAAAGAGCTCGACAGAGAACTCCTTAAATTGGTTCTGTCTACCATCTATGTAACATTCCAACAGCACACTTTCCGGAAAGTTTACAGGAACCACATTGTTCTGCAGACCTTGATGACCTGGCCTTTAATTTCTCGTCCACCACATTGTAACACAATTCCCATGCCTGACCATCAGGAAAAGGTAGTAGGTGAGATTTTTGTGACATGCCATCAGGAAGACAAACTGTCCATCGTGGAAGCACTCAACTCCCGAAACAAAGTTCTTCAATTCACACACGAAGAAGAAATTTAAAATTCATCAGGAAAGAGTGCCAAATCGCCTATTCCCCGTTCTGGAAACCAATCCACATGGTAAGAGGAATACATTTCAAATATGAACAGCCTACCCCCCCCCCGAAACATCTCTCCATATGAGATCACCAGGATCGTGTGATGCTCTTCCACCATCCTCACTGCTCAAACCTTCCTCGATGAGGTCGAAACCATCTTCCTCCAAAGGGGCTTCCCTGCCCGAATAATAACGTTGAGAGGAAAAAGGCTTGGAGCCAAGCGAATAAACCAAACAACTGAAGTAGATAGACCTATTGCGTACCTCACCTTCTTAACTGGAGGCAGGACATTTTGAAGAAGAAGCCATCAGAATTCCAAGCATGAATCCACGACAACTACAGGAAGAAGTGGTTTCATTGGTGCCACTTGAGTAAAGTCAGTTCAATTGCTCCCCCTATGCCTGATCTATTGAGCTTCTTGACTGACCTCTACAACTCAGGTTTAAAAGAATCCACCATTTTGGTATATCACTCTGCACTAAACTCCGTTTTTAAAGCCACAGGAAGAGAAAAACTGCTAAAGGTGTTTCGAATCTCAAGTATCATTAAATGTTTTGAATGAGAAAGTCCTGCAACCAGAAGATTTTCCTGGAGTGGGACCTCTCGTTGGTTCTGAACTCAATCATGAAAAGGAACCTTACGAACCTTTGGCAAACTGTAACCTTCATCTTTTAACGGATACAACAATATTCTTGATAACGATGGCCTCAAGCTTAAAGGGCAATTACATCCATTTTGACATGCATGTTTGACTTTTGGATCACTTACACAATAACTAAACACAAGAATTGCGGTAAGAATACGTTACTTACGTCCGATGTAACAATTAATTACTGCATCAACAAAATACGACACGGAGATCGCCATTGTTTTGCTGGAAAGCTCAGAAATTAATGCCGACAGATGTCACTTTTCGATTTCGACTCGCAGCCGATTGAGCTGCGAGGAGCTGTATTGACTGTGAGGAGCTCAAGCGTCTGGCGGCCTTAGCTGGCCGGCAGTGTAGTGGCCTGTTAAGGCCGTCAGATGCTTGAGCTCTTCACAGTCAATACAGCTATCTCAATCGCCTGCGAGTCGAAATCGAAGAGATCAGTCTGTCGGCATTAATTTCTACGCGTTCCAGCAAAACAATGGCGACCTCCGTGTCGTGTTTTGGTGATGCAGTAATTAAATTGTTATATCGGGCGTACGTAACATATTCTTACCGCAATTCTTGTGTTTAGTTATTGTGTAAGGATCCAAAAGTCAAACATGCATGTCAAAATGGATGTAATTGACCTTTAAGATAAAGCGAAGTACAAGCCCTTTCAATGGACCCCCGCATACTTGTTCTTTCTGGGTGACTACTGTGGTGTTTGATACCCACATTACCTAATGAATGTTCACCTAATAGCAGGTGGCGCTTCACGTCACCTGTCTTCAGTGTTGTAACCTGTCACATGGCTTAGGTCATGTGACCATTGTTAATAAATACGGAGCGCACCTTTTGTGCGATGTCACTCCAACCATTTAATTAGCCTAGTGCGGGTCACTTCATTTAACTAAGTTATGTAAGCCTTAACATAACAACTACAAAGCAGTTTCGTTGACACCCAGAGAATCGTTCAGAGAAAAGACTCAGAAACCAAACGAGCCAACAAAACTGATAATCACACCTGCTCTCTTCTCAACCCGCCTTCAGGAAACGAGCCTAAAAACTTACTCTGCCTGGTTCGGGTCTTTAGATTCTACTTGGAACAAAGTGAAAGCAAAGAGGTTCGGAACGGTAGAAACCAACTCTTTCTACCATCTAAAAAGAGTTTTTGGTGGAATCTCACTAGGAATGAAAGTTTCTTGGATCAAGACTGTAATTGAAAACGCTTATGATGCATTTGATATTAATTGTCACGACCACAACATCAGAGTCACCGCACCCGAGCTAAGAGCCATTTCCAATTCTTGGGCCTTCGACAATGACATCCCCATTCCCGCAATCCTACAAGCAGCATCACGTTCCACTAATTCAGGGACATAACCACCCATGCAGATGGACTTCATAAACTGGGACCCATCATCACAGCCAGAAGTGTTGTCCAGCTCCTTACGCACTAAACAACGAACAACAATGTCCCTTTTCAGGGTCACCACATCTGAAATAGATCCCAGATCCAGTTTGAAGTTAACAAGTCTTATTTTCTTCTTCAGTAAATTGCTAAAGTCTGTGGTTTTTGGGGGGACCAGCTCCTAACCCCTGGGGAAGATCTACTGTAAACGCTAAAATTTACACGTGATATATATTTTCATCACAATAGAAAGAGAGAAATGCAGCAGTGCTGGCTAAATTCTGTTTCAATCGCTTAAACAAAAATATACATTACCTGTACCCACCCCCCCCCCCCTTCCCCTTTTGGGTCATTACCATGACATATTGATAGGAATAAAAGATGACCCTTAACTCATGTTTGGTGCTGTTGTACTTTAAAAGGGAAGTGCAGGCCCCACTTCGGGGTTAGCGAGCAGGAGATTGGCTAAATTTATTTAAATCTCCAGATGGAAAATGCATTTCGAGAATAAAATGCTAAAATTTACAGGTTATGTATATTTTCATTTAAGCAATAGAAACAGAATTTAGCTGCCGCCACGGCAATTCCTCTTTTTACTGCAGTCCCCGAATGCTATGATGGGTGTTTGTTTATTTAAATTCAAATAAATTTAAAATCAAATTAATACATTAATCTTGCACTCCTTTAAGTGAAGTCGGTGAATGAAAGAAAATTGAGAGCTGGTCGTCAATTGGAATACATAAAATAACCTGCCTAATTCCGGATCTCAGTCTTACTAAAAGAATAAAATTTTTAAAAAAAGTACACGAAAATGATTCTTACCTATATCATTTTCATTTAAGTTGCAGATTTCTTCAGTTTTTCCTGTTATAGCAGCGTTTATTTTCACCAGTTCTTGAATGTTGGGGGAAATATACCAGAGTGCCTTCCAGTTATCAGTCTTGAATGGGCGGTGCGCCTTGTGAATATCCGTAGGCTCAAACCAGACTAAACAGAATAAAAAGTTGTGAGAAACAATTAACCTTCATGAATGCGAATTATTTTGCAGCGCTTGCTATGTAATCGGTAGATGTTAAAAGTAGACTGCCAATAATTGTACTCTACTCGCCATGTGGAAAAAAAATCTATAGCATTTTTTAGCGCTGTATTAGGCTTACGCAGGCTTAAACATGCTTTAACGAATTCGTTAAACGTAAAAGGAAATGTAACGAATCAACCAATGATGGTCCAAAATACATGCAATAATTAAATGAACAGTGTTCAAGTCAAATCACCATACATTAGACTGCCTTGCGTTAAGGCCAGGTTGTTTTACGGTGGTGGTTTGAATTTTCAAATTTTGATGTGCTTTCTCAAATGTTGATCCTAACAAAGTATTAACTGTTTACTGGGAGTGTCAGAATGATTGCAAGGTTCTACTTGTCTGTACATCCGCCACCGTTTCTTCAATGAGAGAATTATCAATGCTTGGAATTCTTTCTCTTCTTCTTCTTTGGCCCAACATGCTTTAGATGTCGCTTCGACACTCACTTCTGTTATTTTAAATATTTGGGGCTGGATGGGGTACGTACCATCAATGTCCAACTCGGACTAGTGCTTTGTTCATTTCTATTTCTATTTTAAGAACTAAATTGTAATGTAATTTGGGTCATGGATAGGCGAATGCAAGCCTTTAAAACGAATAATACCATATTGAAATGTGTTACATGGGTTTTTCTTGTTCCTGCTTTATAGTCTCTTTAGCGTTTTTTGTATTAATATCATTTTTTTTTAACAATTTAAATTGTTCTTTGTTCAATTTCCCTCGTCGTTTTGTCAGTGACACCGACATTGATGAAGGTTATATTCGATGCTGCAGTTAGGAGGTATACAAACGCATGTCTCTTCTAGCAGTTGGTTGAGCCTACAGCAAAGGCTAAGGCGCGGCCATTTACGAAAATATTTAGGCAAGGGATTTGGCTTGTATTCTGGTAGTGGAAGTTCATAAATTGGAGCAGCCAACATGTATTAGAAGATACGAATTTCTCGTTCTGGCTAGACGATTATCATGTTCAATTTTTTTTCGTCTATATGGCTGCAAAAATTTGTTGTAGCGCTCTCTGCTACGAAGGGCGTTTGATTATTTATAATTTAGGACACAACTGAAAGAAAACTTCATGAACAGTTTCGTAACTTTTTTATCAAGACATAATAAATAATCACGTACTAACTATGACACAAAATGGTAGTTTGTTTTGTCACTTTTTTTGAGTCCTCTAAGAATGCAACGCACAGACTTACTGCCCGAAGAAAACTGAGTTGCGGCAAAATCACGAATAACTAGGGCATCATCACTTATACTGTCGACAAAATGGAGCAAAGCGATTATTAATCGCACAATAAATTAAAGTTACATAAATTTGAATTGAATTTGATTTCTGAGAGCCTCGGTCTTTCGCCACGCGCCCAAATACAGAAAGTACAATAAGAGTAGAACTGAGCAAGAACACGAACTTCTCCACACCTCTCAAACATCGCCAACACATACTAGGGACAGAGAAATCAACTTCACAAACAGCTTCGTGAGAACCGAGTGGAACAAGGAGTAACGTTGGGAAGTGGGCGATATCCTTCTTCTTACCCGTTTTGAAGCTATCAGTCGGACGTGCATTGTTGAGCGCGAGTGGAATACATTGTTGCGTTTAGCCAGAAGAAAGTTTGTGTAGAATGTTCGTTAACACTCAATGCTACACGCAACGAAAAGAGCAGCGTTTAATTTTGAAAGCGGTTGCGATGTTGTAATTAACATGAATTCTCGAACGATTTTTTTAAAGTATGAGATGGTGTTGTTTACAAAAATTGTTCCATTTAATTGATTATATTCGGTTGCTTTATTCCTTTTTGTTATTTAATGGAAACGAACGTTTGTAAAGCAGAGGTTGCAATGTTGTGAGTAACGTGAATTGTTGAACGTTGCTTTTTTTAATGTTTTTTATTTGCTTCAGTAAATTTTTTACATTGGTTTGTTTTCTTCCACTTTTCATTTAACACAAACGGGGGAGGGGAATCCACGTGGAGTGTTGGGATCCAGGATCCCAGCACTCCTCGTTTATTGTTGCGATCCCGTCATGCTGATTTGTTATAAAAGGACTGAGAGCTTCAAAACTCGCTGTTTTGAGTGGTGCAGCTACAGTATGTATAGTGTAGCGCTTGATGTTTAGTGTTTGATGTATTAGGCTGGCGGGGAGCGCATGACTACGGGTCAAGGCCCCCCGGGTAAATAAAATAATAATAATAATAATAATAATAATAAGAGCTTCAAAACGAGTGAGAAGGCTGGATCCGAAAGCGCGAATCCCTAACAAAGTATTGGGCACAGGCAGTTGTTCAGCCCGTGAGCGAGTCCAAACAACCTGTATTGCATTGGAGACAGCGTAGTGGTTCATCTTTACGGTTACGTCATAGCATCTTGTTTCTTTGTCATTTGCTTTCGTGGCCCTTTGCTAATGGCGTTAATGGCGTTTGCGACGAGCGGTTTACCGACTTTGGATTTTCAGCAGACAAAGTACCGTAAATTTGAAAAATGTTTGTTGGAAATTCACATTTACTTCATGTTTACTTGATAGTAGCTTTACTTTAGGAGAAATTATAGAAAACTGCAAGATCCTCAAATAAATAAAGGCGTTTTGCATTTGAAAGAGCTTTTTGGCTCATCTTTTGGGCTGCGTCAGTTATGCTGTCGAAAAAAATAGAGCAAAACGATTAATCGCACAATAAATTAAAGTTGCATAAACACTATTAAAAAAATAATGTTGAAAAAATACACCGGGAACAAGCAGGCAGTTTGCAGTGTTGTGGCTTATCTTTTCGTTTGCGCCTTGCATCTTGTTTCTTTGTACCATTTGCTTTCGTAGCGCGTCGCTGAATGGTGTTGTTCCGATTTAAACAACATGTCCGATTTAGAATGTTTTTTTTTTTTATAAAACATCTCTGGGTGTACCGCTATTAATGTAAAATCAGGTTTTAATTGATGCAGTTGTTTTTGCGTGATACGATTACAAAGATTGCATTCGAGTGTTTTCATAAACGCTGCTCCGCTCCTATAACAGAATAGTGCTAGTGTAATTGTTAGTTTCTTATTTCTTGCTAGTTTCAAGATATTTTGTTGCTATTTCAACAAATGATGTTACTATTTCATGGTGAATGAGCGGTCGAGATCACAGCCTTGCTGCCTGATATAATGAAACCTGAGCGACAGCAAACTTGACCAAGTTGTACCCAGTGGGTCAGTAGGTTAAATGAATTACCCTTTTAGAGTGGGTCAGTAGGTCAGCAGATGAGTGGGCCATTAACCACACTACCTGGTAAGTTTCCAGCTTTGCAGCAGGGAGTGAAAAATTTAGTATGCAATAAGTATTTGGCACAGTGGCAGCTTTTGTGACGGCTGCTAACTAGGGCTAAACAGGGACGGTACGCCCCCCCCCCCTAGATTTCAGCTGTGTCCCCCTGGGTGCCCCCCTCAAAAAAAATTTTAGAGTTCAGACAAAATCACAAACTAAAACAGTATTCATGCCAACAGTTAAAAAAAACACCGTAACGAGCTTGAAAGATTTTCTTGTTATTCAATAGTTAAAACTGCAAATTAATTATGACCCCCCCCCCCCCGCCTCATGGTCCCATCCCTTGCACAACAGAGTTTTCTCGACGTAGGCCTATTCGTACAGGAATTTTTTGATGAGTAAACACATTAATAAAACTTCAAATTACTGTTATTTACTAGAAAGCCGTTGATAATGTGTGCCCCCCCCCCCTTGAAAATTATTCCTGGTGCCGCTACTGTTACTAAAGCACGATTTTCAAGCCTCTAAAGACACCAAAAACGTGTTAAACTTGCGCTCTTCCATCTCCCTCACTGTTACACCACCATTTTCCGTTGTCGCTTTTCATAATCAACTACTTAGTAACCCTTTTTTTTTTAATTCCATACTATGTCAGAGATTTGATAATTAAGTGTACGGTTGCTCAGACTGTTGAAGTTGGTTAGTGAGTCACAGTCGGGTTATCACTGGGCCAGGGTGAGTCGGTGGGTCAGTGGGTCACAAAACCTTGACCCACTGCAAACCTTAACTCTAGGGTAACACGAACACATTTTTTAAAGCAAGGTTATTGTTAATTCATTTGCTAGTTTCATGTTAGTGTATTTGCTAATTGTGTGTTAGTTTCTGGTTATTTTCAAAGGCATTATATCGTTAGTGGGGGCTTTCATGGTGAATGAGCGGTCGAGAAATCAGACTTGTAGCATACGAGGCATACGATATGCAGCAAAATCCAAAATAATTTTTTAGTAAAATAAAAAAAAAGTATTCATGTTTGTTTCTTAGCTAGTTTTGTGTTAAGTTCACGTTAGTATACTTGCTAGTTTTGTGTTAGGCTTGTGTTAGTTTCTTGCTATTTTCAAGGTGTTTTGCCGTTAATGGGGTCTTTCATTATGAACGTGCAGTCGAGAGCTCAGCCTTGCAACACATGAAAAGGACGAGCTACGGCAAAATCAGGAATAACAAAGTTTTTTAAAAGACCAGATTACGTTTCTGCGTAAAACTGGGTTGCCGGTCCTCTTGACCAGACATTCGCTAATTTTACCTGTTGTTTTATTTCGAATAATTTTTAGCTAGGATTGATGTTAGTAGGTCACTCCCGTCCTATTGCCTTACCACCTCATGTGTGGTTAAAATTTTGTTATAATAATAATAATAATAATCTAGGAAAAATTTAACAAAAAAGTTCATGTTAGTTTCTTTGCTGATTCCATGTTAGGTTTACGTTAGTGTATTTGCTAGTTTGGTTTTAGGTTGGTATTATTTCTTGCTATTTTCAAGGTATTTTGTTGTTAAGTAATTACGGCGTTCATGCTCAGTGAGCGGTCTAGAGCTCACCCTTGCAGCATATGAGCCAAAATCAAGAATATTCTTTTTAAAAAATTGAAAAAAAAGGTTCATGTTAGTTTCTTTGCTGTTTTCATGTTAGGTTCACTTTGGTGTATTTGCTAGTTTCATGTTATGTATTTACTATTTTAAAGGTATTTTGTTGTTAGTTGCAATTTTAGTGGTGAATAAGCGGTCGAGGGCTCAGCCTTGCTTCATATCAAGCTGATGAGCTGTGGCAAAATCAAGAATAATCTTTAGGAAAAAATTAAAAAAAAAGGTTAATGGTAGTTTCTTTGTTGGTTTCATGTTGGGGTGAGAGAATTGAGACTTCATATTAGGTTCACATTAGTGCTAGTTTTTCGTGTTAGGTTTGTGTTAGTTGCTTGATATTTTCAAAGTATTTTGTTGTTAGTGGTGGCTTTTACGGTGAATGAGTGGTCGAGAGCTCAGCCTTGCAGTATATGAGGTAGATGAGCTGTAGCAAAATCAAGAATAATTTTTTTAAAGAAAAAGTGAAAAAAAAAAGATATGTTAATTTCTTTGCTGGTTTCATGTTAGGGTCACATTAGGGTATTTGCTAGTTTCGTGTTAGGTTTGTGTTGGTTTCTTGTTTCTTATCAAGGTATTTTGTTGTTAGTATGGGGTTTTTATGGTGAATGAGTCGTAGAGAGGGAGTGTTGCTGTACATGAGGCGTATGAGCTGTGGCAAAATCAAGAATAATTTGTAAGAAAAATATTTTAAAAAAGGGTTCAAGTTTGTTTCTTTGGTAGTTTCAAGTTAGGCTGATGTTGTGTTTTTGCTATGTTCGTGTTAGGCTCGCGTATAACCTTCTTGTTTCTTGCTAGTTTCAAAATATTTTGTTGTTCTGATATAAACTTTACTTTAGCAGGTTGTGGTTCTGCAACGCTCCCTGAATGAAAGGCTGTCTTCAACCAGCCAAAAAAAACGGTAACTAAATTATAATGGTGTGGAGGCAGTTCGGGTGGTTTGGGTGGGTGGTTGACACCAAGCGGTGAAAAGTTTGTCAACATTGTGGAAGGCATCGCTGAGTCTTTTTTTTTTGTATTCAGGGACTTTGGTTCTAGCAAGCAGTGGAGAAACTAGAAATTTAAAACCCCAACATTTCTCTTGGAAACTATTCCAGAATTCTAATTTTATCTCAGTTTAGTTAAAAAAGTCTTGAGTTAATGAATCGTGACACTAACCTGGTACACTATTTGCCTTGCATTCTTGCAGAACGTAATCCATTGTTTCAATCGGTACATTTCCATCCATCATTACAATCGGCGCCATTTTGATAACTTCCATGAACGAAGAGACCTGCAGCCGAAAAGAACATATTTAGTTGATACCGTTTTAACTTTGTCACTTCAACGTACTAGACAACTTTTTTTTTCTTTAACGTCGTAAGCTACTCTAACTGCTGCAAGAACTATACAATTATAGGCTATGCCAAAATATTTATGTACATACGTCACCAGACAAAAATATAACACACGGTTGTAATTTTTACCTTGAACACAATTCTATCATTTGTTCCATTATTCGTACTGAGTCCTGACCCCATGCAGCCTTTTGTCGAACTAGTGTACGTTTTTACTTTTGCGGAAAACGTATTTTAAAAATTATACTGTGTAGGTTTTTACCTAATAATTATGTGTGAAAAATGTCCCTTATTCTGCGAATTGTCCAAGCATATGTCAATTCACAGGAACTAGCGTTTAAACGAATTTAAAACGAGGAGGTCATTTTGTTTCTCGATCCGAGGTCGACTGAAGGAGAAATTACGTGTCTTGCCTCCCGACTCCATGCCAGTTCTTGCACATGCCACGAAGTTAAAGCCTCTCAGCATGGCTTTGGCAAATTAAGATTTTGGCGATGTTAAATCAACTGGCTTGGAATTTGCTGCTTCTATCCGAGAAGACCTTGTGACAAGGGGTGGAATAGGAAGTGATGGCTACAGCATGGACACTCCCACGTCCTACGGAACCGTTTGCCCAATGTGGAAGTGGTTAAGAGATCTTGGCATTTGGTTCACTCCAATCCTAAAGCCTTCTCTTCATTGCCAGAAAATTACCGCAGCGGCTTTTCGTCGGCTTGCTGTTGTAAATCGTTGCTTTACGTCGGTAAATCTTCGTATAAAGGTTTGGCCATTCAAGGTCTTCGTACGCCCTCTTTTAGAATATCCAACCCCCTGTGGTCCCCACATTTTCTGAAGGATATTGATTTGGTGGAATTGGTCCAGCGTCGTTTCACAAAAGATTTGCTGGGTTTAAGAAACTTGTCTCCTGAAGCACGTTTGAGTGTTGCAGGGTTGGAATCAATTGAACTGCGAAGATTAAAATTTGACCTTCTGCTTACTTTTTAAATGATATATGAGTAGTGTAGTTTGCCCGTATCTACAACAGCTCGGCTACTTTCTACAATACTAATTCTTATCGTCTCATCTGTGACGTCACAGATGAGATGACGTATTGGGTTAGTGTTAGTACGACTATGCATTTTTATAGTGACTTGCACTTTTTTTATTAGATTTTGCGCGGCGTCTACCTCCTTTGAAGGTTGGAGTCAGAAAGAAAGATGGCTTCCGGTTGTAAGTAATATGTAAGGCCTGCTCGCTCTCTGATTGGTCGAGAGTCGGTCACGTGAGCGGAGGACGTTTCCGGTCCTCCCTCGAGCGGTAGGAATTGGAACTAAAAATGGAGGATTATTTTTAAGTAATATTTCTCTGATTCGTTGAGAGAGCTGGTAACGTGACCGACGCCTGCAGCGCCCTTCCGACGGAGATTAGAACTAACTGAATAAGGCTGGTGGCAATTATTTATAGTCATTTAAATCTGATCACGACTAGACATGGATGTCGCTACACAAACCGGTTTATCCTCGATGAAAGACATTCCTTCATCTGAAAAACGACTTCGAAACGTTTATGCTCCTTCAAGTGCACTAAACCCGAAGGTAGGATCGAGTTTCGTTGATTCGTGCGAACGCATTTTAAAAATAACGGAGGTGAAACCTTGTCACGTTTACGGACTTGTGATACAATATGGCAAAACAAGACTACAAAGGAGATATTTGCAAGATCGCTAGCCTATCATGCGAAGAGCTGCTCCATTGACTCGTATTGCATCGGAGGTGAATCTGTCGAACTCTATTGTTTCATACGTTTTAAGGAAAAAGTGGATGTGGGGTTTGTGATTTGCCTTTCAAGAATGATGGTTTCATCAATTGTGCCTACAATCGTTCTACTTTCAACAGAAGCCATTCGAAGAAATTTTTTGTCAATGTTATATGCTAAAGATTCTACTCCCGTACAAACAGTAGCATCCCAAGAGCTGCTTAGTTGTGAAGGTCGAGATAGCAGCGAAAGTTATGAATTAAAAAAAAAGAAAACAAACAGCGTTCTGTAGTGTAAATCGATAGTGCTAAACAAAAATAAAAATAAAAATTTCTCGCTGATACTAAAGTTGCGCCTCCCAACTCAGAGTTCATTCGCTTCAAAAATGTCAGACCGTGCACTTAATGCCCGTCTTAATGAGACGGCAATTACGAGGTTAAGCGACTGTATACACTCATTCACAACCTCGGTCATAAACTTGCTATTTGATATGGTTGGCAATACGAGCGGGGAGATAAGACAGTATGTTCTGGATACCAAGAATGAACTTGAAAATACTTTTGAAACGAGAATAATGGAGGCTTCGCTTAGTAATAGCTTACTGGAAGAAGAAGTTACAAACTTAAAAAGACGTGCACTACAGACGGATTCAAGCGGTGATCCTCAGTATTTAGCTAACGGTAAACGAATAACGAATCTGGCTCCGGCTCTCCACTCTAGTGACGTCACCACCTTATCGTGGTGCAAGCAAAATTGTCTTTCATTAAATAGTCAACGTAACGCCTTCGACTCCAAAAACAAAATGATAAAGAACCTCTCACAACCTACTGAATCTAACGATGCAGCTAATAAACAATATGTCGATTTCACAAATAATTTATTTGTGTCATTCAATTTTAATGCCCAACTTAATCAACCCTGGTTTGTTTTTGCTCGAGATGCTAGTTTTGTTATGACACGAAAAGCAAAGCTGACGAGAATTTCCTTGTTTTGTGAAAAAGAAAATGTCGATTTAATGGTTAGAGTGGATTTTGGAAGGAATCCATTTACGTTCCACAAACCTAGTTACGTGAAAACAATGGAAGAAATTCCAAAGACAGAGATACTTATCGAACCTGGTCAAGCTATTGTGGTTTCTAATAGTACGTATGTGAAAGAATATTTAAAAGATACGAAAGTAGACGTTTTCTTTACATTTATTTAAATTTTTTTTTTTTTACATTAATTTTCTTTTTTTTGCCTCAGGCCCATCTTCATCATCTCGATCTCTTTTTCTTTTTTTTTTCGCTGTAAAGAAGTCGAAGAGTTAGTGAATAGAACAATACTTTTTAAAGAATGTTTTTAAATCTGGTGTAGCTTACTTTTCTATTGCTACCCGCATCAATCGTCTCAAATTGTCTAATAACGCAGACACCATCGGTATGCTAAAAAAGGAAGGAAAATCGATTTTTTGTTTAAAAAGGGATTTAAAAAATGTTATTTAAAAGTTTTCATCTTATATTACTTACAGCTCATTTTCTCCAGTTTCTGGGTTTGTGTACATGTTTGGCATCTATAAAAAAAAGAATCACGTGATCAGGAAAATGATTTAAAACTCTTTCCGGAGTTGAGACAAGCTCATTCGTTGTTTGTTGTTCGTGGAGATGAGTCGTCAAGTTCAGTTCAAAGACGGGAAAATGGATCAACAAGAAGTTACAAGTTTAGAAAATGTTGACATTGAGCAGACAGTTAGGGAGTTGAGCGATCTCGTTCAAAAACTGTCAAATCAAACAGTTACTGTTTGTAATGAGGCGATTAACGAAAATTCTGAAGAATATTACGCCGCTTTAAGACGACTAAAGGAACAATTGAACAATCGTTTAGACGCACAGGAAGATATTTTACACGAACAAAAGTATACTTTTCAAGCTTTTCAAGCAAGTGACTACTTACGACCGGATCCAGAAGAAAATATGGACTATAACGTGAAGGGGCAACGCATTGCTAATTTAGGAACACCTGTTTATGAAGGTGATGCTGTCAATCTAAGCTACGCACGTGAGAATTTCCTTCCATTAAATTCGAATCAGAACTGTTTTAACGCTAATCAGAAACGCATTGTTAACGTATCTGATCCAAATGACGAAAATGATGTTTGTACAAAACGTTATGTCGACGCTCAAAAAACCAAGAATTTGCAAACAATAACTTTTACAAACACTACACCAGCCTTAGCTAATAAACGCTGGAAAAATGATTTTTTTACAACGAAGAAAATTGCTGTAGAGGAAGTGATTGTATTTTCTGAAGATCCCAGAACCAACTTCCTCGTTAAATTGATGCTTGGTGACCGTGAAATGATGCTAGAAAAACAAGCTTTTGAACGTTTCGCAACTCTAAAATTGAGTGAGCCAATTTTAGTTGAGGAAGGGAAGAGGTTAGAGGTTTTTAACGTTGATGAAATCCCAACATTTTTCAGAAAACCAAATGGTTTTCACAGCATTGTAAAAGCTGATATTTATTATTCATTTGTAGAGTAGTAATTTTTTCCTATATGTAGAAATTAAATAATAAATATCTTTAAATATAATGTGTGCAAAGAATACTTACTTTTCTCTCGATGGTGTCGGGTGCTCTTCCAATGGCAGTTGTGATGTGATGAAATCTTTCCCCAGTGGAATGCAACGTCACTCATTTTAATCTCGATTTTATTTTTTTTCTTGTTCGACACTAGGAAGAGGCTGTGGAGATGAACGATCTTTCAATCGCATCTCTAATTTCAGTTTTCGGGGACAAACACCTCGAAAATAAGCATGATGTTAGTTTTTAGTCAGGTCACCAACCTGTTCACTTGAAAAATGTCGCGTAGTCGGATCATGACATTCAAAAACGGTTATTGCCATCTCACGATTTTAAGAGATTAAAGGTTTCATATAAAAAGGGAAAGCTTTTCAAGAGAGCTTCACACGTCTTCAAGAGTTTAACTTGTGTTCAAAGTGTCAGACAAGTCTTCAACTTGAAATCAGGTAAGTTTACAATTGTTTTTTACATGTTATTAGATAGATTTTAAAAAAAGAGAATAAAGACTAATGTGACTTTGTTCTCTCTTTTTTTTTTATTAGTAAAATGGCTTCCATACTTTTGCCAACAATGTCTCTCCCATTAAGTGTCACCGACCACGCTTTTCTGAATGTTGGCATATACGCAGAAAATATCCTTATTCATTTAAGAGACTACACTAGAGCAACGTCGAGGTTTTTTCCTTCCAAAAACGGTATTCCATTGTCGCTGCAACAATGGAAAATGTTCAAAGATAATTTTGACATTATTCAAACAAACGTGGTCGATGGAGACATGCACGTAGAACTAGATCAAGGCCAAATACTGATCTATCCTCAGATCGAAAACAACCGGAAATACATTGTTTTCCAACGTGAAGATGGGAAACAATATAATTTAAATTCAAGCTCATTTTCCACGTTGAGGTCATTAGCACCTGCTATCGACGTCATGGTGACGAAATTGAAATCTGAGATGGAGAACAAAGGTTAAATAATGACATAAAAATGTTGATACACGTTATCGGGTGAGTTTTTTTTATTTTTTATTGTGTTTTAAACATTTTTAAAACGAAATAATTCAGTTGCCTTCAGACTGTTGTGAGAGTAGAATGAATCTTACAGAAAAAGCTACGTGCGAAGCTTATGGAATAATATGTTTCGTATCCAACAATTTGCTAGCGAGAGGACAATCTTTTACAACAATGACACTTT
>JAHWFP010149529.1:0-20188 GCA_023313725.1 Lithobius niger
CCCCTATATCTTGCCCTGCACAAGATAAAGAACTTGCAGACAGTCCTGTGTTTGAGTCCTAGTCGGGGAAATTGAATTTTCTTTCTTTCCTTCTCAGATTAGTGTATCTTGTATCCTCACAAGGCCAGTCTTTAATTCACACTGTTTGCTTCGTTAACGTAATACTTTCTTTTTCAAAACTTGTTGTTTATTGAACTTTCTTTAAAATAAAAATCAATTTGGTTAGCAGCATGTAGGCACTTTTTAACTTATGCAGTTTTCCACATAAGGGAAACGGGTTCATTTTGTTTTGCACTTCACTTTCTACAGAAAAAAAAAAAAAACCTAACAAAATATTATTGGAACATAGCGAGGCCAAAGGCCAAGCAGAGCTTCGCTATCGGAGCACACTCCAATGGAAATTTAGACCACGCATGCATGCAGAAGCACGGGAGTTTGCACAATGTTTATCAATAAAAAAAATCAGGAATCGGACAAGGGGGTAAGGAACCATCAGGGTGACAAAATGGGCCAATTGCCAACAGCCGAGAGCCAAACAACAACGAGATCATATTTTTTCATAACGTCATAGTTTGTTGATGCAAAGTTTATTTTGACAGTTCAACGTTTCTTTCTTTCTGATTAGTTTTCAAGATCAAACTATGATGTCATGAGCAGTTTTCACTTAAAACTGATTGTCGATGATAAAGAGAGCGGCCTCACTAGCACTCACGTGTCTGTTAATAATATTGTAAGCAACTAAAACCATATTTTGTAAGCCTGCGCCCATCCGATTATAGAACCCGAGGTGTACCCATATCAGCAATCGGTAGAAATCGTAATCGGTGGATAAAATCCGATAAATCGGTTAGATAAAATCCAGATAAATCGGTAATAAACCAAATTAAAGATTTTTCACTTTTCGTCGACCTTCTTTGACGTTTGAATAAACCATTTTCAATGGGACTTTTTGCCAGCTTTCCAATGGTCCAAACCCCAAGCAGCTGTATCTTATTGTTTAGAAATTGCGAGGCAAAATGGTAAATTTTATTGGGGGTTTTATGGTTTAAAATGATTTTGGCATACGTAATATTATTTTAAACCAATATTTAAAAAATAATTATGTGCATTTTGGCCTATGCTTTATGCAATACTTTTAAGAGTAATTCTTTTTATAAAGACACGTCAGTATCTTTACAACACAGTTTTGGTAAATTGGGTTCTGGGGTGCGGTTATCGAGAATGGTATCGGCAACCGGGATCGGATAATGGTATCGGTCAGTTTTGTTTAATGATCGGCTCGGATAGAAAAACTAAAAATTAAAGGATGAGTGTCCACCATTTATAGAAAGAAAGATGCATCAATAATGTATTCATGATACTGTCTAGCTAATTCGTTAGCTATACGTTAGTGGCCTTTCCTTGGTTGAAACATGTCACTACTTTCAAAGGCCGAACCTTTTTCGAAACTTGCTGGCTTCCTCATACCGGTTTTGTTTATGATGATCAACCTACAACAATGTTTTTTGAGGCTAATTATTACTTTTATTTTAGAACATCACATAAATCCAGAGAACATAGCTTGGCATGTTCACCTTGGCATGTTCATTTTCATCTTCTGTTCAGAGACACTATCCTAAATTGTCCCTCTCATTGTTTACTACAGGGCGGAAAATCCCAGAAAGAATTACCATTCTAAATTTTTTTTAAAACAAAAAACTCAATACGGCCCTGTCTGTCTGCTTCTTCATGTTTATTAATTGTGATAGGACGGTTTACTCTGCTCCCCTTGCAAGTTTTAACTGGTTATAGTAAATACATTAAGCTAGCCTTAAGTATTTGTAATGATCGATGAAACACGATGGAGCAACGTTACGAACAGTCCAAAAACCCACGTTCCATTTCCGAACACATGATGACACGTGTATATTTTCGTAATTATTGCTGTTCGCTTGTTACCCTTAGGTGTTGACGAGCTTAGCTTCACTGTGTATCTTCGTTTATTACTAATACCCTTTACGTCACTCCTGGTCGTAACTCTTTTCTAGGATACCCCACGTTACACATGAGCAAAAAGGGTATTCACCCAAAAAAAGTTAGATAAAATACCACAAGTGCTACGATTGATATAGTCCTAGGCTACGATTGAAGAAAACGCGTGTTTAGCCTCCTGACTCAATGCCAGTTCACTTGTGTACCGGAAAGTTGACTCCTTTTATCGTTGCTATGATAAAATAAGACCCAAATAATTCTGGCGTTGCGGAATCGGCTGGGCTGGATCCGCACAGCGAAAACCAACATCTTCATTCCCAAACGACCTTGTGACAAGGGATGGAATATGAATCGATACCTACAATATGGATACCCCCCATGTACTACGGACGTCGTATATGCATTTATCAGCTTCTGCTAATATTTGCAGCTGATTTAGTTTCTTCCATTTACGGTCATTAGTCCAGTACAATTAGAATTTTGCCTGGAACTAATTCATATGGAGATAAAACTTGCTAGATAGGTTCAAAACACCACTGCAAACTTTACCCTAAAATTCCCACCCTTCTGACTAGAGCTCACACCGCCATCTAGAAAAAAAAATGGCCGACAGTCGTTAACTGCCAACAAGGGGTCAAATCTCCAAATCAATGCAAGCTAGGAGGGAAATGTATAGGAAACAAAAGAAAGATCGTTAAAAATTACACAAAAAAGTTTCTACGATATTTCCCATCGAAGCCATGGTTTTTGCACAAATGTAGGTTTTCTATGAACAGTTTTTGTCGCCATCTTAGAAAAAAAAATGGCTATGAATCGTTATCTGCGAATAGTAAAACTGCCATAACTCGGAAATAGTGCGAGATATTGGGAAAATGAATAGGAAACAAATGAAAGAGCATGAAAACTTACACAAAAAAAGTTCCAACGATATTTCATATCCGAGTCATATTTGTTCCTCTAACGTGAATTTTCTATGTACAGTTTTCGCAGTCATTTTTAAGAAAATAGGCGGTGATCGTAGTTTGGCAACATTTAAAGCTCAATATTATTTGTGAATCGTAAGATATTAAAACATAATTGTATGATATTTTTCCGTTTGAGCTGTGTTTTCCATGTAAATGATGCCACTTCATATTTAAACGGCGTGGGACTGTCCTTGTTTAAGATAAAAATTTTTGGTTATGATTAATGAAAAGAATACCTTTTAGAATAGCCTAAGCATGTCCTTTTAGGGATATTAGAGAGCCTACAAGACCACTTTTAAATCGAAAATAACACGCTTTCGCCACTAAGACACTATTTCTTCACCATTAAATATACGTAAGACGGTTCCTGTCTAAGCTAAACAATGACTAGGATTGGAGGAAAAAATATATCCCCAAATTTCAGAATATCCTAACAGTGTCCATTTACGGCGATTAAAGAGTTTGTAAGAGCACTTTGCATTCGAAAATCACCATTCGCTTTCACCACTACTCCATTACCACTTCCCATTTATAATGGGCGTAGGAATGTGTCTAACCAAGGTAAACAATGTTGGTTATGATTGATGGAACGAATAAATCACCACCTTTCAGAATATCTTTAGCATTTCCAGTATGACTATTAGCGAACTTGCAAGACCACTTTGAAATCGAAAAGCACCGTACACTTTCGCCGCTACGCCATTACCAATTCACCTTTAAATGGGCGTAGGATGGGCCCTAGCTAAGCTTTAAAGTTTTTGATTGATGGAAAGAATAGATACCCAACTGTCAATGTATCCTAAACATGCCCATTCGAGTTATTAGAGAGCTCGCAAGTGAATTTTGAACCCGAAAACCACTATAACAATACCCGTTGGAAAATGCGTTTGTGCTCGGGTGAGATACTTGAAATTCGATTATGGGGTTCAATGGATCCTTCTACACAACAAATGTATATCAATTTCCTATCCAGAATTGTGTGCTGAACGTTTTTATTTTCAGTTATGCTTTTGATTTGTTGACGGCCAATAGGCCATTAAGCCTTTTATTATTATTTTTTTTTTGGGGGGTGGAGCCTTGGATCGAAAGTATTATTTTTCAATTAGCCGCATGTGCATCCATACCAAATTTCATGCTTTTAGCAGAAAATGACAATTTAAGCGCAAAGCCGCCCTACTAGTCGTGTGGGCTGAAGCAAAGTATGTACTACAAAGCTGATTTTTAGCATTTCCGCATACCAATTTCATTAAACAGCGACAATGGTCGAGGACGGTAGCACTTGCTCAAAGCAGGAAGAGAGCTCTCCTTCTGTATTTAAGCACTAGTAAGTCATGATACTTCGGCCAGAGTTGATTGTTGCTGGTAGGAGAATGCTCGGTTTACTGGTTGACGTTGACGTGGAAAACGTGTCTCGGGTGAAAAATATTGCACAATTATTTTAAAGATTTTTTTCACGTTCTGCCATTTCAGTCCTATACTTTTCCTTCAAAGTTCGCATCGATTTAGAAATAATATCGACCTTTAAATGCTCCCCAACGTACGATCAACACAGGAAAGTGACACAGCGGCGTAGTGTTATTGTGTATAACTCCATGGTGGAGCCAGCAACTGGGTTAGCTGCAAGGTGCACTGGTGGGAAAAAGGAAGGTCGTCTTACTGAAGCCGATGCTATTAGACTGAATTTCTTAAGCCTATAACGCATGATTTTTGTTGTTGGAGAAAATAACGTTCTTTTAAGCCTAAGAAATCAACTCTCAAAGCACTGTCTTGACTGGAAGTGCCGTTTTTTCCCTTACATTTTAATCTAGTGCACCTTGTAGCTATGCCCACCAAATTGTATCTCGTAGCCAAAATGACGTCACATGACGCTGCTCTATTCTTTGTGAGATTCATGTTGTATTCATGTGATTAACTAAGTCATGATACTTCGGGCCAGAGTTGACTGTTGCTGGTAGGAGAATGCTCGGTTGACGTGGAAAACGTGTCTCGGGTGAAAAATATTGCACAATTATTTTAAAGTTTTTTTTCACGTTCTGCCATTTCAGTCCTATGCTTTTCCTTCAAAGTTCGCATCGATTTAGAAATAATATCGACCTTTAAATGCTCCCCAACGTACGATCAACAGCCATTTTCTTCAAAGCTGTTCATAGAAAATCTACATTGGCGCAAATATTGTAGAAAACTTTTTCATGAAGTTGTTCATGCTCTTTAAATTGTTTCCGTTGCGTTATCCCGATATCTCGCACTATTTCGGAGATACGGACATTTTACACCTCGCAGATAGCGATCTGTGGTCTTTTTAGTCTTCTGTACAGCCGTACCCGTACCGGCTGAGAAGACTATTGCAACGACTTTGTCCGTCCGTCCGTCGCTTTTTTTCAACTTCGCAACGGTACCAGATATTGACGACCTTTGTTTACAACGTTAGATTCAGTGTGAGAAGTTAGTTAAATAACATGGTAAATTAAAACATCGTTACTTCCTTATAGCAAATAGAATTCTTCGACGTAACTAAATTAAATAATAACATTTGATCGTCTAATTAAAGTTCTAAGGTAACACTCAATAAAAACAAATGGATTTTAGCTTCGTTTAAAATAAGTCTCGTCGCATTGTTGCATGAATGAATAGGCGTATCGTCGAACCAAATCCTCCATTAGGCCTATATCTGCGACTTACGAAATTAAAACTGCATTTTTTAAATTAGGCCTAAAAATGAAAGTTAGGCCTAAAATCATGTTACCATGGCAACGTCAAGTTGTTACGAGTCGCTGCTGGCTTCATCAAAAGCGTCTCTCTCGTCACTTCCCTGCTACCACTGATCTATATAGGCTACGTTGCGCGTTATGTTGTAACACTGTAACTGTGTGCCTGAGGGCACCGTGTTGCAAAAATGAATAGGCTTACTGTACAATCCATATCTCCGATAGCTGCTACTTACGAAATTAAAACTGCTGGTTAAAATTAGGCCTATAAAAGCTGACAATTACGCCTAAAATGTAAAATAGGCTTAAAAGCTAACACATTTTTTACTGCTTTTAGATTAGTATAATAGCGATAGCTGTTGTAGTGCATGACAGAGGTGTGCGCCTCAGCATTGTAAGTGGAGGAACTGTACAGAAGACCGGTGCGACTAGGCAGTCGCTGTAGCCGCTTGTTTTTTCCAAGATGACAGCAAAAGCTGTTCCCGGAAAACCCACATTTGAGCAAAAATCATGGGTCGGATGAGAAATATTGTAAGAAACTTTCATGCGTAATTTTTTATGCTTTCTTTTGTTTCCTATAAACTCCCCCTCTTATGTTGTATTGTTTTGGAGTTATTACCATTTTGCTGTTCGCAGATAACGATTGGCAGCCATTTTTTAAAGATGGCGGCGTTAGCTCAGGTCAGAAGGGTGGGGACGTTTAGGGTAAAGTTTACAATGGTTATTTGGAAGATATCTACCAAGTTTCATCTATCTCCATATGAATTAGTTCCAGGCAAAGACGAATTTTAGCTAATTCTACTGGACTACATTACTGTCTTTTCCTTCATCTCAATTCGACTGACTAAAAAACTAACCGGTCATTTTTTTAACATAAAAGATAATTAAAAGAAAATTAAACTTTATTCTAACTTGCGGGCTGTACAAATCATTAAATTGTGGAATAGTTACGAATCTTAGACCGCCACTCACTAGAAGGGAGACTGTTATGTGCTGACCTCTAACTCATGTTTTCTATTTTGCGTGGTTTTACAATTTAACGACCCCCTACTAATTTTTTCTTCTTGTACGTGAACACAGTAGCACGAGATGCCTCAAGTTTAAACAAGTTGTTCAAAAATCCGAAAAATCTAAACATGGGTATGGGAAAGTTTATTTTATTTATTTTTTTTAAATTAATTTCTTTGAGCCTTAAGTCAGCCGAAGTAATGCTTGTATGGCTGGACCGGCTCAATTTTTGAACATTACCAGACTTTTAGAGAAGAAGAAATATCTGGTAAAGGGAGGTGCCAACCCGGGGATTCGATCCGGGAAACCTCCGATCATCGTAGGGGCCGAAAGATTGGCCAGAATACATAGCTGCTGAAGGAGCATGGTAGCCTCTCACGCTACCCTGGCCGGCAGTCCTCGCGGGGACTTTGCCAAGGTCCCCTTTCCAGGGGTTCGACCAGATCCGCAAACCTCCAGCAACCAGGCTGAGCTCTCTCACAACTCAGCCACGATGGCCACTTAATTAATTACTTCAGATTGAAAGTCATGCCAATTGATGTTTTCAATGTTGCTATCCTAAAATTATTTTAAAAGACAGATTGCGATCAATGCATCTCATTCCTTTTAAGATACAAATAGTTGTTTAGTTACATGATGTTCCGCCTGTTCGGTGACTGAAATGTTTCAATTGAGTTTAATTTAGTATTTAAAAAATGGGCTTAGCATAGCTTATGTCCCTTCCGCATATTTGGGGATAAAACTTATTTATTATTACAAGGGGAGCGAAGCGACACAATAACATTGTTACATTATTATTACATGTAATAATAATGAGATTATTATTGCAACAATATTACATGTTGTGTCTGTTTGTCGGTTTGATCATCATAAAGTTTGCGGTTTTGTTCTGTTTTGGATGAAATTTCATGACGAGGAATCTTTGATGCAGAAAATTCACGAGTTAGAAGATGAAATCCCTACCTCAAATATTTTAGGGGTGGGGACGAAATTCAAGGTGCAGCACTGGGCAGAAATCATACAAGTGGAGCAGCAAATCCCTGCCACATGGAACAATGGGCAGAAATCATCTAGGTTCTATCCTGAAAATAGAGAAAATAATCAAATATATAACAGCATGCCTCACTCGGCCGAGTATTTGAGAATTTCAGAACTCAATTGTATGCCTAGTTATTATTATTATTTCTTCTACTTAAGTTTTTATTAATAGTTATATATGCGTGTATTTATTGATTTGCTTGACAAGTAACCGACTCTTCCGTTTCGCCATCATATATTGATTGGCACAGTAATAAATGACAATAAATGTGCAATTGCGTAATTCTATTCAGTGCCGCGTATGTGAATTTAATAATAATAATATGGATAATAGGGATACTAATAAAAATGTGGTGTGAATTTAATAATAATAACAGGGATAATGAGGATAATAATAAAAATATGGTTTCCTCCGCACCATAATAAACAAACAGATTTAAAAAAAAATTATTACAAAATAATTAAAACTTACTTTACGGAATTAGGAGGACTCATCGTTTTGCTACCCAGCCAGTTAAATAATAATACGTTTCAGCGTTTGCACAACGGAATGGACCCAAATTTCGTAGAGAAGCCATCATCCTTTTAAGGGTTTCGTTATTTCAAGCCACCTCATCGATTCAGCAGCGAGACCAAATTACGAGAGACGTCAGTTCAATAGCGTTTAAGAGAGTTTTCATTGAGTTCAGGTTGGTCTTTTTAGGAAAGTTGTGTGTACTATAGCGCAACTGGGCACTTAATGTACGTTTATCTCATGCTACGTGGAGCATTAAACGGCAACGTAACCTGCGACAGTTAAGCGCGTTGCTGACGACTGAAAACCAATAGCAGTCAACAACAACGAGGTCACGTGCGGCAAAACATTTTGCGATCGTTATGACCTATATTGTACAAGATGTGCGTGACAGCGCGTAGTTGATGAGGACTTCATTTTCCATGCAGAAATCTGAGTTTAAGTTCGTATGGGCGCAGATGTTCTTGCGGACATCTGCGCCCCTACGAACTTATCGGCAAAACACGTAAAATATTAACATTTCTACATAACAGTCCCTAAAACAATTCATTGACCGATTACTTCAAATCTAGATACACGCTAGTGTGTCGCCGCCAAGAGGAGAGGCGGCCACTAGAAGACTGCGTCTTTTAACTGTAACGACCTTATACCCGATTTCAGCCTAACTGGTATAAATTCCCCATGCGGTAGAAATCTTTGAAAATCGTTGTAAGCAGGTTTCTTGAGTCCAGTGACGAAGAAAACTTCAACATTAAAGTGTGGGAACGTTTCTTTTATGGAGAAAAAGTACCGTCAATAACGTTGATTTGTGTTACTGGCTAGCTAAAGACAAGGCTCCCATGTTAATTCTCATAGAGCATAAAGACACGTCTACAGCTCGTTAGGGAAAGTTCACATATCTCAATTATGACACACAGGTAAAAAGTAGTACGGGGAAAGGGCCTTTTTCTAAAATAGGGGGTTGCAGCTAGAAGCACGTGGCTGTGAAACGGCGCGTAAATGCAAAATTTTTGTTGCAACCATTGTTTGTATTGTCATTCAATAGTCTATCGTAACATGCTTAAATGTTATACGCGCATCGTATTTCAATACTTAATTGTCAGAATACATTGTTGCTGCAAAGAGGCGGCTCATATCCGGCTGATTATAGGCATTGTTCGTAGTTTCTGTTTGGGGCATGAAGTTTCGGGCCAGGACCCCGTAATATATGATTGAAGTCCTCTCTCCAGCAAAACTGAAACTATTAATTTCTCCGTTTCTATTCAATATATTTCGTCCAAACTTGGCAAGATAGTAGATAGCATCGTTTCCAAACTTTACACCAACTTTTATGCAATTCCGTGCAAGAGTAAACGTATAGGAAGCCACACGTAAATTTGAAAACTGTTCACTTCTTGTTGTTGTTGTTATGGTTCTTGTTCTTGTTCTTCTTGGCTGACACGGTTTCAGAAAAAACTACTGCACCTACTTAAAATCTGAAACATGATCTGAGCCAGAAATTTCCCTGGGCTTCAACCTTACAGGGACCACTTTTTCGATTGGTCCATCCATTCCGGAGTTACGGGACCCTAAACGATCATTTTGATTGTTTTACATTGTTTTAACCATTGTATTTAGGGAACAATGCCACTCAGCAAACTCCAGATCCATTCTTCGTGCATGCAACAATCGACTGCATGCATAAACCTTTATAGCACGACACCATAGCCGTAAAAAAGGGGTTATATGATTGAAGTTTCATTTTACTATAGTTAAAATGTACACGAAGTAAAAATTGGTGATTTTTAATTGAAATAATCAAATGTACAATTCAGAAAATTGCATCTGTTTAAGTGCTGTTGTGCTTTACCAATCATATACGTTACGTAAAGCACAACAGCACTTAAACAAATGCAATTTTCTGAATTGTACATTTGATTATTTCAATTAAAAATCACCAATTTTTATCCGTGTACATTTTAACTGGTAAAATGAACCTTCAATCATATAACCCCCTTTTTTACGGCACACTTGACTTTTTTGTTTGTATATTTATTAATCCGGCTCATAAAAAACAAATAATCTCACTAAGAGACTATGAGTCTTTCATTGAAAAAAAGTTGGAAACAAAATGCAGATCGTGAGCATAGGGTCCAATCAAGTAGGAAAAAAAGTAATATTTTTTTAAAGAAGTGTGATTTACTAATGTGCCAAGTTTGCTCGTTTATCTTGACACACGGTAGTGTGGAGCCGCCAAGTGGAAGATAGGTTAAGTAGATGAGACTAATTGTGATTAAGTGAGCAATCCCAGCTTCATTACGTAATTCATGTTAAGCTCGAGAAGAGTAACTGAGGGGGATGGGGCAGTGCGCTGACTGAGTGAGCGACGCGAACAAAAATCAGCGTTCGTTAGCTAGTGTGCCAGTGTGCAGTGGGATTGAAGAAACTTAAGCATATGAAGGATGGATGTATAATAAACCAAACTGTCAACTTGGCTGATGTAACAGCTAACTGGAGAATCGCAAATGTTAAAATTATGAACGAGAAATTTTTTGACATAAAATTCTTCCTGAAAAAAGGTAGAGGTGACGATAAGACCGTATGTTACCTTTTGTAAATTCGTAGTCCTATGAAAGTTGTGATATCCACCCAAAACCAAAACTGGTATAAGAGAAGCCGCCAAGTTTCCAAAAAGGATCGGCCTTTGAAAGTAGTGATATCATTCAACGAGGGAAAGGCCGCCAAGGTTAATCCTATTAGCCAAGTTAATCGCACCGAATAATACTTTGGACGCTAAATGAAATCTTGAAGATTGCTACCACAAGTAGCAATCGTCTAGTTTTCATTTAATTTTCGAACTATTAGTCGGTGCGATTAACTTGGCTAATAGGATTAACCTTGGCGGCCTTTCCCTGGTTTAATGATATCACTATTTTCAAACGCCGACCCTTTTTGGAAACTTGGCGGCTTCTCTTATACCAGTTTTGGTTTTGGGTGGATTTAGTATCCACTATAGCGGATCTCTGAACTGGCTCATCATCTAGATGTGATTACCTGTGAAATGTTTTTACGGAGTCTTACGCAGAAATTTGCATATTTTATTTTATAATCGTATTTTGCTCAAGTTGTGAACGTTTTGTTACTATTAATGTTGAGATTGTACCATTAGAACGATCTTTGTGAAATCACTTTAACGCAAGAAAATTTGTGCATATGCTAATTTGTGCAGAAGATCCACCCAGAAGCACACGACGAGTCTGTTTTTTAGTCTTCTGTACAGCCGTACTGGCTGAGAAGACTATTGCAACGACTTTGTCCGTCCGTCCGTCCGTCGCTTTTTTCAACTTCGCAACGGTACCAGAAATTGACGACTACTGTTTACAACGTTCGATTCAGTGTCAAAAGTTAGTTAAATAACATGGCAAATTAAAACATCGTTGCCTCCTTATAGCTAATAGACTTCTTCGACGTAACTAAATTAAATAATAACATTTCATCGTCGAATTGAAATTCTAAAGATTTGTGTTAACGCAGCCCTAAAAACAAAAACAATTTAGCTTCGTTTAAAAGAGTCTTGTCGCATTGTTGAATGAATGAATAGGCTTACGATCGAACCAAATTCTCCATTAGGCCTATCTGCTGCTTACGAAACCAAAAGTGACATTAAAAAAAATAGGCCGAAAAAATGAAATTTAGATCTAAAATCACGTTACCATGGCAACGTCAATAGTTGCTACGAGTCGCTGCAGCGTTTCTCCTGTCCCTTCCCTACTACCACTGATCTATATTAGGCTACGTTGCGCATTACGTTGTAACACTGTAACTGTCTGCGCGGAGGCATACCGTGATGCAAAAATGAATAGGCTTACTGTATACAATCCAAATCTCCGTTAGTTGCTACTTACGAAATTAAAGTTGTAAATTAGGCCTAAACGCTGACAATTATGCCTAAAACGTAAAATAAGCTTAAAAGCTAACACATTTGTAACGGGCAATTCTGATGGTTACTGTTTTTAGATTATATAATAGAGATCGCTGTTGTAGTGCATGATAGAGATGTGCGCCTCAACATTGGAAGTGGACGAACTGTACAGAAGACCAATGCGACTAGATAGTCGCTGTAGCCCCTTGTTTTATAAAATGATTGTACATGTTTAATTTTACGCCTTTCTCTGAAAGTATTTTATTTCTTGGTTTACGTAAAGAATTATGTGTAGACAGGGAGGGCCATAAAAATCTCGTGTTATATTTTTCGACTCCAAAACCTTTTTACAAGGTTAAAAAAAAGTTGGAATTGGGACTTTTTTTGGACCATATTTAATATTCTGAGTCTGAAAATATTTTTACTTTCACTAGAGTAAAGAGATTTCGTCTTCTAACGAACCCAAGACTAAGGCTAAACACAAATGACGTGACTCAAAATTTTCTCTTTTACACTGATGTCTGAGCACATTACCAGTCTGGTTGGTCCAAAACAAAAATAAATTATAAATAAATAAATAATTATAAATTACATCCATATCCCAAAATCCGGCAAAACTACCGAATTATTGTCTAAAAAAGTATGTATATGAAAATCCGCACTCGAGGATTTTCAGGTGCACAACGAAATAAAATTAAACAGGACGGATAGCCAAATGCGTTCAAGAAAGGTTAAATATGAGTGCAAACCCATTTACGTTGCCTTTTGGACTTAAATATCAGACTGACTGAGCCGGGAATTGAACCTGCGACCCTTGAAATGAAATGTCGAGGTCCTACCGCTGAGCCATACTGACACGGCCAACAACACGGCCTTGTCAGTATGTCTCAGCGGTAATATTTCGGCATTTGATTTCAAAGGCCGTGGGTTGAATTCCCCGCTCAGGAAGTATGTTATTTAAGTCCAAAAGGTAACGTAAATAGGTTTGCATTCGTATTTATTTAAAGAAATGAAAGTTATGTTTTTGCAAATGTTTTTTTACATCCCAGTGAGGTCAAAAGATTGCATCTGCGCGCACACAGGAAAAAAAAAACAATTTAAAACCAGTGACCACGTGGCAACAAACTATCCGTTTCCTTCGTTTCAACACCTGTGAGCATCCTAAAACGAATTTCAGTGGAATGAAAACGCAGTTGGATAGTTCTGGAATTGATTTCAGAAGGTTATTGAATATGTGCACAACGTATCACCCTTTTGCACCATAATTCGACTTTTTTCCTTTTTTCCTTTTTGTAAGCGTATGTAACTTAAACGGTTGAGGTGTCCGATGTGGCAGCAGACTATGGGTTGTACTTGCTTATGTTGTTCAGAGTACACGTAGTTATTTTTTCCTTGTGCTTGTAGACATGCTCAAAAATAGTATTTTGATGCAAAAGTGGTTTATTGTTAACAAAAGCTAGCTATCCCCTCCTGCACGAGGTTATAACTTGCACCTCCGTGCAGCTCCAGTTTAGACGATCTCAGTACTATACAACAATACTTGTAACAATGCAACAAGCTTGATACCGTCATCCCAGGCCTTGAGTACTGGGATTTACATCTCAGGCATGAAGTACTGAGATCGACAAAGGGTCAGCACGCGCACAACAAAGAACGAATCGTGCTGACGTTCTTTTGCTCAGAAAGCTTGACAATGCGACTGTGCGTGCATTAATGTTTACACAAAAAACGAATCCTAAGGCCGATTTTCGCCTTCAACGAACAATAACAATGTTGCAACAACAATGAGAGTGAATGAACTTTTCACTTGTTACGCGACTGGGTGATGTAGTGGTTATAACATGGATTACGTGACTGGGTGATAAATAGGTTATTTACGCTTTCCACGTACTGAGGTCAACAATGGCTCGGTTCCCCTGGGACCACGACATTGTATATTTCAGTATTCGGAAAGCAGGTAATAACCTAAATATAACAATAACCTAGCACCTTAGTATAGGTTATTACCCGCGTACTGAGATTAACAATGTCGAGGATCCCCCACGGACCGAGCCATAGTTGAGCTCAGTACGAGGAAAGCGAGTAATAACCTATTTATCACCCAGTCGCGTAACAATTGAAAAGCGCATTCACTGTCATTGTTATTGCAACATCGTCCTTGTTCGCTGAAGGGGAAAATCGGGATTAGGATTAGTTCCTTTTTGCAAACATTGTTGCACACATAGTCGCATTGTCAGGCTTTCTGAGCAAAAGAACGACAGACCGACTCGTTCTTTGTTGTGCGCGTGATGGACCTTTGTCGATATCAGTACTCCAGGACTGGGGTTGAAATCCCAGTACTCCAAGCCTGGGATGAAGGTATCAAGCTTGTTGCATTGTTACAAGCATTGTTGTGTAGTACTGAGATCGTCTAAACTGGGTGATAAGAGCAATATACTCCCTTCGTTGCGCACATCGAGGAACAGCTAGCATTTGATAACAATAAACCTCTTTGGTTCGAATCCGGGTCATGCCACTCCGACGAAACGTAAGTGCATAAAGGTGGCTTACTGAACTACGTTATTTCTTGTGTATGATTTTTGCTGTTAGCTTAATTTCCAATTTTCCTTAATAAACCTCTTTCACATTAAAATATTACTTTTAGGACGTGCCACCAACCAGAACGAAAAAAAAAATAACTACGTCCCAAAGCGCACCACGTGCATTTAGGGGGGTCGCATATACGATAAATATCTAAGGTAGGAAAAAAGGCGAAGCATATGCAGAAAATTCACTTAATATTTCGACGGTATTAAAAATAAATACATAGTAATGTCATTTAACAGAGGACGATAAAAACATGCGTAAAAAGCCTTACATTTCGGTGGCTTGGAACTTCTTGTGAAAATGCCAATATTTCACCAGTATGGGTTCGTTGAGACTATAAACAATATAAGTACAATTACTAAAATTCCTTTTAAGTACTAGGGGCTAAGACATAACGATTAAAAAAGAAAAAAACAGTACGGAGAGGGGGGTTATGGGAGGATAAATTGAGGCTTAATGGCGAGACGACAGCTAAATTATCAGCGCCAATCTCAGTCACAGTACAGTGGTCCGGGTTGCTAGTGCGCCACGCATTACACATAAACCTCACATCCAGATCTTATCATACTTTAGTACCTTGCGCAAACATTAAATAAAAAAGGAAAGGAGGACACACTTTTCGCCCAATTGACGCGCTAAGTCTGGCGTTACCATGGAAACGGCGACGAACACCATCATGATGAAATAAACAGACATAAATCGATGTAAATAATATTAAGGAAAATTGGAAATTAGTCATTAGCGAAAATTATACACTAAGGTGGCTTACTGAACTACGTTATTTATTGTGTGCGTGGCGCATCTTGAGTCCTAGAAGTATTTCATGAGCGGCTACGTCTTCCTGGAGGGGGCGGCTTTAATCGACGGCCGTCGTTGTTTCTGTAACCATCTTGAATATCAACAAGGCACTCTGCTGCCAAAAACGTACAATCGATTATCTGTGTTCGTTCTACACCGAACTCAAATAGGCCGCGCACACTTTAGTGTATAATTTTCGCTAATGGCTAATTTCCAATTTTCCTTAATACCATCAAGATGGTGACATTTCACAAGCACGTGAAGGACTATAATTTCGCCCGATAATAATGGCATTCAGAAGGGAATTCGCCTTTCAAAAGGAAACCAGTACCGTGGACATAAAACAATCAATTTGCGTCCTTTCGAAGCAATCCGCGCTTCGCTTGCAAGCAATAAAAGATCTGCTAAGAAGCTAAAGTCGAGTAAAACACTTTAAATTCCATAAAACCGTTAAAACTCAAAGCACACGAATAAAAATTCGAAATAAAATGGACCTAAGGCAGCTTAGAAACTGCCGGTGAAAACCTGACCTCTCACCTGCTACTACTTTGAGTTTTATTCGTGTGCTTTGAGTTTTTACGTTTTTATGGATTTCAAAGTGTCTTAACTTTGGCTTCTTGTTTATTTCATATGTTTTATTGCCTGATAACGAAGCGAGGAATGCTTCGAAACGTCGCAGATTGCTTATTTTATGTGTACTGTACTGGCTTTTTATTTTTAATCGGTAAATACTAGTAGTGATTTCACACTACTAAATTCGTCTCGCGTGTCGACGCGCGCCGAATAAGAGCCAGCCCTGCGGGCAGCTCGTTTCGCATTTCACATTTAAAAATTCGTAGCGGCCATCTTTGCTGTATCTGGAGGGAGAGCTGAGGCGTGCAGTCCTTATCCCACAACAATAGGATTCGAGGGAAGCAGGACGAAAAAATGTTCTTTTGTGCGGGTGGAACGATAATACGAGAGGATTATTCCCTGGAGCGCGCCAGCACGCTTTACTGTAGTAGTGATTTCACACGGAATAATTCGTCTCGGGGTGGAGCTGCCCGCAGCCGAACGGGGCCGGACGCGGTCAGATCCCTTTAGCAGGTTCTGTAGGGCAAGCGCGACTTGATTTTAGACGGTTTAATTACAAGCGGCCGTAATTGGACCTGCCGGGCCAGCATTATTTGACAACAACTGGTGGCGGGAGATTTTTAACTATAATGAAGCTTTGCTAGCATTTCCAGCAGCGTGGCACGGCACGCGTTCGGATTTCAGACGGAATAATTAAAACATGCCGAGCAGCGGGCTGGCCGCTTGTTGCGTAGCGGCCGTCATGGCTCGCTTGCGCGCGGCATGGGACGGCATGGCACGCAAACATTATTCCGTGTGAAATCACTATAGCGGTCAAGCTGGCTCGCAAATAACCTGCCGGCGCGCGCTGGCGCGAGACCAATTTAGTACTGTGAAAGGACTCGACAATAGCATGGATATTGCAAGATTTGATTGCAAATTATGTTACCTAAATGGTCATCGTGGCTGAGCGGTGAGGGAGCTCAGTCTGGTGGTTGGAGGTTTGCGGATCTGGTCGAACCCCTGGAAATGGAAAATTGGCAAACTCCCCGCCAGGACTGCTGGCCAGGGTAGCGTGAGCTAGCTTCGGTGATCTATTGGCATAATTAATTTTAATTTTTACCGAGTAGTCTTTTAGATTTTTGATCTCATGGTTATTTACTAAAAAATTAGTATATGCACACACAGAGATGAAACGTCATGATTATTGTAAGCGCACAAAGCATCATATACTACGGGACGCAGTTAATAAAGTTAACAATTATTCAACAGAAAATCTCCTAGACGCCACATTTTAAAACGTATTTTTACCAATGGATTGACTAACGGTAAAGAAATAGACCTTGGGGCCGTCGTTTTTTGGACGCGCGGCGCCACTGCGGTGACGCAGCCAATCAATGCACACGTGCGTTTTATTAACGCGCGTTGACGCTGCGGTGCCGCTTCGGTGACGTATGTACGCGTTCGGTTCCCTGACCTCGTGTACAAAAAATTATAGTTTGAAACCAATGAGACGATGTAACTTTTTGCGCCTACCTCGTGAAAAAAATATATATTTTAAAACCAATGCGACGAATTTTGGTACATTGATGTACTAATTTAAGACGTACCAGGGAAAAATGTTATACATCCTTTACAGATTAGCTAAAAAATTCGGATAAGTTCTTTAATTACTTCCCAATGAGTCTTCAATCATTTCTGCAGCAACATTTCATATTTCAGGATAAATTCTTGCTCCCCAATAAACAATTCCATGTCTATTTCTTCGAAATTGGACGCTATTTTCGGTAAAACTTTTGCGGTAAACGGCGGACGTGTGCACCGCTCAAGTCAACGAAGGTACCCAGAGACGCAATTGCGTTTTTTTTTAACGCTGCGGTACCGCTGCGTTGATAGGGGAAATTGCAAGCGAACGGCGGGCGGTAACGGAACGTCGACGCAGGTAGGTGTGCAGTACCCAACAGATGGCACGTAAACCAAACCCCAAATGTGGTACCGCAGCGGCGACCGCACGTGTGCACCGGCGCTTAATGGGAAGAAGTTGCTGACGCTGCATGGCCCTCTGACTTCTCGTTAAGAGCCAAATAATTTCATGAGCCGCATGATTAACTGGTAAGCTAATAAAACGTAGCATTACGTTACAAATGTTAATAAACACAAAAAAATGGTTAGTCCCTTTTTCCTTAATTATTTTGAATTGGGATATATTCCTATAAAAAAGCCCTCTACCCTTTGTGGATAACTCGGCTAAACATATTTTCCCACTCAACCTATAACCAGACTAAAACTAAAGAATGGTAATTAATTTGAAATTATACAGCAAAATAATTAGCATTTCTTAGTTTTTAAAGGGGATTGCCACTAAATGATAGGCTGCAGCATCTATAGCAATTTGCCGCTATCTAGTTCTGCCTTGCCCTTACTTTCAACAGGAGAAGAAACACACAAATACATTTATTTTTACACATCAAACAAGCCACGTGTCTCCTTAAGTATTCAGTGTAAAGTTGGTGAGCCCACGTGCGCCAGGAAGCAAGCGGAACAGTTAAGCCTAACGGCATCACGGCGCTTTTTTGTATATATATCGACCGTTTTGCAACGCAGATTTTGAACCGCTCGATGAGCACCATCTAGTGACAGTGATGTCATGTTAGACCAGTGCTCGTGGATGCCCCAACTTTTACATTCAATAATTAAAAGGCACGTGGCTAGTTTGTTTAAAAAGAAACTTCTTTGCGCATTCCGTCGCTTGTTGAAGTCAAGTGCTACATAGAACTAAATAATGGTAGACGGCGCTATAGAGCAGTAACACGACGTAGTATTATTGTATATAACTCTATGCTGGAGCCTTAATGGTTAGCTGCAAGGGGCACTGCAGAGAGAAACAGAAGGGCGTCATACTGAAGCCGATGCTGTGAAGAGTGAGTGATTTCTTAGACCTAAAACGCGCGATTTGTGTTGCTGGAGAAAACAACGTTATTTTAAGCCTAAGAAATTCGCTCTTCCGTTGTTTTTCCCTCCATTTTTATGTAGTGCACCTTGTAGTTATGCCCTCCAAAACCCATACTGGTGCCAATCTGGTGCCAATATGGCGGCAAATGTCACTGCTCTATAGATGCTGCAGCCGGTCATTTGATGAATAGGCACGATTAATGTTAGCTTACAAGCTTGGAACGAAAACAGTAGAAGCATTATCGACAAAAGCACTAGTGCTATTGCTATATAGTGACAATTTCCTTCGGTTCGGCATAGGGCGATTTCATTTCTTGTGAGCTCTCGGTGCAGGCTGTCAAGATCTTCGAAATGAAATCTTTCGAGCCAGACACAGTAGTCATCCCACGCCTCGGGTAAAACCAGAAAACCAGACAAAACTCACCGTTATCCTGTATGATAAACAACAAGTTTTTTTTCCCGAATGGCCACATACCCAAACAAGTTGTTCCACTCATCCAGCACGCTTCCAGAAAAATGCACGCGCTGTACGCAAGTGCTACCACTTTTCGGAATGCTTTCCATCTGACTGACGTGTTACCACGTGCACAAGTGCCGCCAAAACCATTTGGATACACGTTTTATTATACCCATCTGCTACTACACACTGCAATAATAGGAATTCATTCCGGTTCTGCAGCACATGCTCCTGCAACGTCTACTAACTTGAGGGCCTACATAAAGGGAATAAACAAATAAACACACAAATAAACACTAACACAGTTCATTTATTTAAGTTTTTCATTTATTTAGATTTTTAATAGATTCAAAGATCTACAGAATTTTTTTACTTGTTTTTTTTCTTTTACGCTTCACGAAGATATCTTCCGTTGACGTCGGACGTAAGGATATAACACCGGAAAACAAGTTATATACACACAGCGGATAATCAAGACAATTTTCCCTTACACGACAAGAGAAGTAAGATGAAGAAAATCGGTCGAAATGAGAGTAAGATTATCTTTGATGACTGTTACGTGACATATCCATCTGTCGGCAATACGCAGACGTATTTGTCATCTTTTATTTATTTATTTATTTATTTACTAGCTGGTCCCGTGCATGCTGCACGGTGACTGAATTTAGTGGATTTAGCCTCTTCGGGTGTTTCGTCGTGTTAGTAAAGTAACTGGTGTTTTCAATTTCTCTCGGGGGGGGG
>JAHWFP010149530.1:0-18829 GCA_023313725.1 Lithobius niger
ACCCAGTTTGCAATTTCTGAAAGTGTGTTTTTGTGGGGATCGTTTTTGCTGAGATCATTGGCTTAGCGATCCAGCGGAAATTCGAATATCTCCGAAAATATTTGAAGTAGAAATTTTCATCTTCGAACTCCTTTATTTCCTGCGCTAAAACTCCCTGTTGTCGTGAAACTTTAACCAAGGCAGAACAGGCAAACACACATATAGACAGATGTGCAAAATCCAAATTCTGTCTGCTTGCCTTCGAGCCTTTCACTATCGGTATTGCACGTAGTAGTAATATTAAAATAAGACCCGTGGAAAATAGAAGAAACCCTCAACTTCTGTTTGGAGGAGCCACCAAAATCGGCTTTGATGGTGTATGGCGAAAGCGTGCAATATTCAAAGCCAGAAAAAAACTATGATGTACTTTTGCAGATGTTGTGCCATAGGTTTAATATTATTATAAGTGTCAGTGGTTTACTGAGCACACTACATACGATTACAAGTCAGTACGGTGTGCATTGTGTATTATGTCAAATAAAATATTTGGAAAAATGGGTTGTGGCCATTTTTTTTGGTAGTGTTGCAATAAGGTTTAAGGTTCAAAATGCACTTTTGTTTGTCCAATACGTTGCTTTGCCCTGACAGCAATCTGAGGTGTTACAGATAGAGTGGGTAAGCTGATTTAATTTTTTTTTATTTATACCAACCCATATAATATTATAGATGCATAGAAACTAGCAAAACGGTTCAGCACTTCAATATAAGTAGTGCTTATTGATAAATATTTTAGGAGCAACAGCTTTTACATTGTATTCCTCAAGGTTTTTTTTAAAAAAACCAATCACTTAATTTCTAAAGACCTTTGGTCACATACAACATCACATGCTTAAACAGAAGTTTCTTTATGAAAGAGGTGAGTTGAATAATTTTAAGACTTTGTACGAAACCATGACAGATTACAGCACCCAACCAGTCGAATTTTATATCCACCTTATAAGAATAAAAATTTGATTTACACGAGTAGACAGCATAGCCAGCAAGCTGGTTAGTGTATACGTTTAAAAAACCTATGTGATGCTGAATCGAATATAGGCAATAGTCGAATTTTCATTTCCTTATTTTGGCTGCAAACTAACTGGTGTACCATTATTCATACTTGGTTAAGAGACATTGCATAGAGTTAGTTGAGGTTTTCATCTTGCTCTTCGCGTACTCCTAGTACAAGATCTATAAATGCAGAATCACAGATCTCAGAACGACAAATTTTATTTCACAACACAGATACATATGCTGTTTGTCAGTGACAAATAAACCAGTGTTAAATCATGTCAGACCTATGCAAACCGTTAACAGCTGAAACATTCTGGCGTGCTTACACCTAAGGAAAATGTCCGTACAGTCATTGTCCATGGGACTATCCTTCCGTAACTGGTGAGCAATGTAAGAAAGACCGAGAATGCATAATAAAGCTTTAAAACTTCCTGTGGTGACTGTTGCTCACGCTCACCGCATAAACTAAACTATTCGGCCACCTATTGAAGCAGCTAGGATTAGTTATAAAACCACCCTATAAAAGATAATTATTATCGAAGCTCATCCTTCGACTTGGTTCATTCAGTCGGAACTCGAGGCATGTCAGTGAATGATGTCAGATTGAAGATGTAGGGAGTTCGACAACATAGTCAGAAAACAAACTAAGTCGATACAAATCATAAGTGTTGCAGCAACATCAGGTTTATTTTCAAATCTATCAAAACTTTGTCAAAGTTTTCTTACATTGGTTAATGTCTCCATCCTTCAAGCCGTAGTTAATTACAAACAGCTTTACATTGAATAATTCAATAGTATGTTACTCATCATTTTGGTGAAGTTATGTTCTACACCCAGCTGTCCTATACATGGGTAGCAACATGATTTGCTTGTGGGCAAAGAGGTCGGTTCCTGAACCACTTTAACACTTCTTTGTTATCGTAAAGCACTTGCTTCACAATTTATCAACAACGAACCACCAAACTAAAGTGTCAAAGTGAAAAGTTAGGGATGATGTACCTGTTGTTAACTCCACCCCAAGAAGAAAAAACAGTAACGTAAACTCATAAATTTGAAGTTAACATTTAATTCAAGGCAGTGTGGCAGTCAAAAATAACTTAGATGGGTTTAAAGATAACAAAAATTGGCACAAAAAACTACACAGAATTGAAAATGTTTTTTGAAAAACACTATAGACTGAGGTCTCGCTCTAACTGAAAACACTATGTTACTCACCAAACAGCTTAGCTTAATGCACCATTACATATCAGTGGCAACTGCTGACATTCAATTGGTTAAGAGACTATGCATAGAGTTAGTTAAGGTTTTCATCTTGCTCTTCGCGTACTCCTAGTACAAGATGTATAAATGCAGATTCACAGATTTCAGAACGACAAATTTTATTTCACAACACAGATACATATGCTGTTTGTCAGTGACAAATAAACCAGTCTTAAATCATGTCAGACCAATGCGAACTGTTAACAGCTGAAACGTTCTGGCGTGCTTGTAGATCTGGTCAGGCATTGCAATCACGCATATTCTGAATGCTTGACCGCCCATTACTCAGACTGACTTAACTCAGACTGACCTGTAGACTTGCTCTACATTGGTGCGAAACTCCCAGTATGGAGCTAGTGTAAGCATTTACATGCACAGTAGTTTTTGCCAGGATGAGCTGGTGGAAAATCGGTCCTTTACCCAACACTTGTCATAAATAGATAAGAGACAGTAGCGTTAACATTGTGAAAATGTACTTAACAGCTGAGGCATGTTATTGTATTGTGCTTGCGCTGTGTGACAACCACTATGTCCCTTTTACTAACTGATTTTGCATTCAGATACGCAACTGTTATTGAAGAATGGTCCACAAGCGTCATGGCTTGTTGGAATGTGGGGTGTATCATTTCCCTTGTCACTTTGTATAAACTGATGGACAACAATAGATCTGTGAGAATGGTGATAAAGTTTGAGAAAAGAATAATAAGAGGAGCCATTTTATTATCGAGTGTGACTGTAGTTACGTTCGTTGGCAGTTCCAACTGAAGTTGTAGGGCAGCCAATCACTGCCATTGAAAGGTCCAAGAGGACCACCGAAGCCACCACTGTAGTTGCCGCCACCGTAGCCACCACCGCCACCGTAGCCGCTGGCACTATAAGTTGGTTGAAAATCCGGTTTACTGTTTTCCTTGTCACTTTGCCGAAACTGAGTAAGTACCACTAGATAAGTAACAATCGTGCTTACGATCTGCAAAAAGTAAAAAGAGTAGCCTGTGATAAGATAACTGATAGACTACAGGAGCTTATGTACAAGCACGTAGGTGAATTTGATACTGACAATGGAAAATTCAAATTGTGCCTACATTTGAAAGTGTGACACGTAAGAGAGTTGGTTGTAAAAAAAAAGCGTTATGTATTGGTAAAAAATTACATTCTGAGCACACACAATAATAGCACAAAGATTTGACTTTTTACTTTGAAATTATGGAACTCGAAACACCCGCAATGACACACCGTAAAACTGAGGCCTTTATAATCTTGGCTCGAGTAGTATAAATTTGGACTAATTACTCTCTTTGAGAAGGAAAAGTTACTAAAACCGCCACACATGGCCTGTCCTCCAGAAACTGTTAGGATACTGGGAGCGCCACCAACCGGAAGAGCTTAGCATCATCGAGATCGAAACTATTTAGCATTGCTAAGACAAATTGATAACGATAAAAATGCTAACTTAATCTCTTAAAAATATAAGTCAGATTAGGACATTAAAACAATTTTAAGATAGATCAGAACTCACTGATCCAACGTTCAATTTTAAAACGGGTAGAGAGAAGTGGAGCCAATTATAACACAAGGTTGTGTGTTCCGAGAAGTGTGATGAGACTGTATCTTCTTCCATGGTTCACGTTTCTTGCAACGAACGCAATTCTGTTTGAATCGAACACAGAATAAGTTCTTCAACTTGGGATGTTGCCCACACATGAGCAGTTCGTCAATATCTGAAGATATTGCACCATTACCATGGTTACTACTGTAACGATGCCGGCATGTTTGACTTCAAGTTTCGTCAGTCATCTTATTGCCTGGCAGAATTTCGAACTGGCACTGCAATCGGTCGGCAAACTTCGAAGATTACGGGTAGCCGTACGTAACTCGTCCTTCTCGAAGAGAGGAGTTAGTCCAAGGTTTAACAAAATCAAACGAACGAACCGTTAATTTGCTGGTTTTCAGAGTTCCATAAAAATAATCTACCCCAAGCGAATCAACGAACCCATTTATCAACTTATTTTGAAAAAAGCTTAAAATCTGGCTTCATTTTGAAAGAATAAAAAAATTAAATTCTACTTAAAAGAGATATTAAACATTGGAAATGCGCTACATTGATGATGTTGTAACAATGATCTACTATAGCACCACACAATTTTGACTCATAAAGCTTGTAAGCACACTGCTCGGTTCCTTTCTGTTCCGTGACGTCATGTCTCAGGCCGTCAAATTTATGTTTCGATTAAAAGCATGTAAATTAGAGGAGCTGCGTACACTTCTCCGTCCCGTTCCATGACGACCTCTCTGCTGTCGGACGGGAATGTCGAGGCGGATTCCTTTCAGTCATCACCGATCGCATCGGAGAAGTGTAAGCACCTGCCATCAATCGACGGCTGTCATGGTCTGTCACGAACCTGCACAGAACGCCTTTCCCCTACTGAATATAGATGTGAACCTATTTCCGTTGCCTTCTGGAGTTAAATGTTAGCATGCCCGAGGGTAAAGAATTAATACCTAATTTACTACGAATTTCTATTTAATTACCTTTTTAAGATTACTACAAGTCCTTCATCATTTGCATTGCCAATTTGGGCGCGATCAAATTTAAAAGCTCAGTTGAGCCGACTGAAACAGTTAGTGACGGGAGCAATGTGAGCTGGACCCACTGCCGCCAGTTGTCGGAACGGGACGGGAACGGAACGTATCGGAGTAGTGTGCTACAAGCTTAAAGACCGTATCAGCCTATTGGCGAAATTTAAATAAGGCTACTAAACTCAAATATTAACATGGAAATGAAAGCCAAATTATGACATATTTTACGCACAGTATCCAAATGAATATTTTATCCGTTTACTATGAAAAGTCCTTTCAACGTGTTCGGCTAACGAAACTTAATTCCCTAAATATTAGCAAATGGCGATCTGAATGAATGAATGAAGCAATTTACTGCGAAAATACGCATAAGGACTAAGAAGGGTATATTGTATCCACTTATACCTAGCCTAGATTAATAATAACATAACCCAATTAACAATGAATTAATTGCACAGTAAGGCAAGACAATCAATATGGTAGGCCTAAGACAATTTAAAATTTTCCAATCAGAAAATGCGCGTAAAGAAATAATAATAGCAAGCCGATGGCTTAAGTCCTTTTTAAATATGCGCAAAAGAAAGAAAAATAAAAAATAATACGCCAAGGCTCTAGTCATGTTTCATCACCAAGTCAACCTAATGTATCCCGAGAGATCAACTAATTGAGGGATCAAGTGTGTTCCTAAAAACGGTTTGGGATGATCCATTACCAAATCTGGGGTTAGTGCATTCCAAACATTAACAACTCTGTGGGAAAAGAAATACCTACACCAATCCCTTCTAACATTTCCCACAACGAGTTTAAGAGTGTGGCATCTTGTAGGGTCTCAAGCCCTAACTTTGAAGAAGCGATTGCAATCTACACTAGTGAGATTATGTAAAAGTGAATATGTTAAGTTCAGATCAATTTTTAATCTCCTTAATTCAAGAGAGTCTAAATTCAATATTTTTAAACGTTCAGAATAACTCTTGTTTTTAAGACAAGGCAAGAACTTGGTGAAACGCCACTGAACCGACTCAACGAAACCGAATGCAGTAGCCAAATGCCGTGGCCAGACTGGGCTAGCATACTCAAGAATTGGTCTTAAGAAAACTATGAATGCCCAGATTAAAGTTTTAGCATCGCCAGAAGTGAAACCACGTCTTATCATCGCTATTCTTTGCCTAGCAGTTTTTACAATGTGGTTATAATGGAAACTATCTTTTTTAATTGCTACTGAACCACACCAACGTCCATGACCTCAACGACATGATCCAATACTTTACTTAGTAACTGATCTGTGGACCACACAACAATATTTATACACATAAATAATTTCGAAACGATTAGCATGTGCCTATGAAGAGTGCCTATGTGCCTATGTGCATGTGCCTAATTTATAAAAAAAATGTTAACTGCATTGTTAATTTTATTTGCAAAGGTTTGTCTGATAAGAAATAACTGCCAGGTTATTGTGAAAACCTATCATGCTGAAGAATTACTAAGAAAAACAGCTGACATTTGTTTAAAATTAGACTGCAAATGGGCTCGCAGGAGGCTAAAAATAGGTACGAAAATATTGTAAAATGTTTCAGCTTCTGAGGGTCGTACCCCTCTAGGGAAGCTCACAGTGATCCCACAAACCCCCGTATCTAGATTGATGGCCTCATCACTCTTCATCACGTTCCTAGTGTCATGGACAAGGATTGACAACCATCTGATTGATGGGCAACTGAAAGACACCAGGTGATCGACAGCAAACTGTCGACAAGTACATGTGATCGACAGGACGTGTGATCGACGTCCAACTGATAGACAAGGCCAGTGATCGAAAATTTTGTATTAAAAAATCTGCAATGCAAAATATTATGAAATTTTACTTTAATTTTACTTTATTTTTATTGAATGAATAACTGACATGCTCCTCAAAATTTGTAGCTCTGAAAGTTTGCTTGCAGCCCTCTGCCCCTCCCTCCCCCATTCAATCAACTAAAACAATGAAGGGAGTTTCAATAAAAAGCTGCACATATCAATTGCATATAACTTTGATCTCCATGGTATTTAAGATTTTTATTACAAATAATTATTTAGCTTTTTATTGGGGAAGGGTGGGGATTTAATTATGATTTATTTATATTTTTCATAAAGAATTTTATTAATATTTCTATTTTTTTTAGATTAAAAAATATTGAATTACGATTTTATTCATTAATAATAGAGCATATGTCCTCTCGATCATTCGGCTGTCGATCACCAGGTATCGATCAGTTGTTTGTTCAGTAGATACTTGTCCTGACATCCTTTCCTACGGTCCTGCAGATAGATTGCATAGGTTAGTCGAATTTATGGCGAAATTATGCGTCTCAGGGCTTGCCGTATCAAGGATATTTGCTGTCCCAAGGTGTGCCCAGGCAGCACTATCTAAATTACCTCCTTTTCCCTTAACTTGCCACATTTGCTTTTTTTCTTCTTTGAGCAAAATAAAAATTACCTCTTTTATTTGAAAACGAAATTTCAGTATTTCTATACCCATGGACCACATAAGAAGGTGATGCATATCATTGAAACACTTTAGGTATAATCCCGTCCTAACTAATCAATTGAATCAGACATGAATCAATTACGTATCTCTACATCCTAACCTGCCCCCCTTCCCCCAAACAGTGAAGCAGTTCGTCTTAGTTCATAAACTGTTTCATCCCCGACCATAGTGTTTTTAATTCAGTGCTTTTTGCGCACACTGACTAATACAGATGCCCTAACACGGTAGGTAATGGTGTGTTTTGTGTCATGTAGTCTGATCAAATTTGCAAGGAGGGTTTTTCCTTTTTTCTTCTTTAAATGATATAAAAATGACTTATGTATACTGAATAAATATCTCTATACCCTTACACCACATGAAAAGGTGTGTATATCATTAATCTTAAGGTATACCTGCCTAGTGTTTGTTATACCTCCCACCTGTTTTAAGCTAATGACCCATTTTCGCAGCTAGGACAGGTTTCGGACTCACAACTTTCAGAACAGTAGGCTGACGCCCTAACGTCCAGGCTGATCTGACTTGATGAAATACTCCAATTTAAAAATGCATATAAAATAATATGACAGAATATTTCGTTTGTTAATGATTGTTACAGGACATCGAGAATAGCCTTTATGCTGCCGATCGTTCACCCTTTTTCATTTCTACCGTGCAAAGAATGAAAATTCACTGCTACTGCAAGAAGAAATTGTTACAATACCCTCACATCACTTCCTCCTCTTCCATCTGCTCCTCTTACACTTCTTCCTCTTCTGGATCCTTCCTACCGCCTTTTTTATGTAGATCAATTAGTTTGACCAAATTTTTTCTGTTTCTACATCACTTACCGCCGTAAAAGTCTTCATGTTGATAGTAAAGAGACAGCCTGCAGCAGATATTTCAATTGGGTCCGTCGTTAGTTTATTAATCAATAAGCTGATCTGTAATAAACAAGAACAACTTACTTCAAACTTTGGGGGTGGTGTATTTTTCACTACTATCTTGGAGACCAAGAGCAAACTGACCGCATTTAAAAAAAAGGAATGAGTTGACCATGCAAAACTTCTCAATAATGAAATCGAGCATTTGCCACTTATTTATTTATTTAAATATTTAATTTCATGCCAAACGTCTTTACGGCAACTTGTAAACATTATCTCCAGAAAAAATATTAGGAAATACCAAGGTTGTTGGGATTTTCCTTCGTCCAATAAAACCCATTGGGTTTTTTCACAAAAATCCCACGTGAAAAACACGGTGTTAAACCCAGTAAGTGTTTTTTTCGTCAATCTTGGGCAGTTAGCAATTTAAAAAATGTACGTAACTGATCTATGGTGGACCCAGATTCAGTTTAGAGGTGATGCTGTTTAGTGATGGGTGGAATGAACGAAAAATGTTTAATAATCAATTTCCTAATAAATTCCCTAAAGGCATCAACTTAACTTAACTACTCTTGAAACTGAGGTTAGTGCATAAAACAAAAATATTCAGCAAACAGCAAAACAAGTTAATTGATAAAGCTCGAACTTCATAAAGCCCGAAAAATTAAGAAAAAACCCGACAAAACCCATACTGGCTGGGTTTTCCAAAAAACCAGGAATTTTTCTTACCCCTAGAAAATACGCATTACAAAATAAAGTTATATTTTCCTCCCTTGCACAACTAATAAATTTGTACGATCAAAATCTAATTTTGAAGGATAAAACGAGATCACAAATGCGTACAGGTGAACCATTCTACACAATATGCATACAGAAAATTACGCAGGTAGGTCATCAGTGTAAAATGCTTAACTTTAAATTTTGCATTCTACAAGTAGATGGCGTAGCACATATCGTTCATATGTGTTTATCGTCCTAATTCGTTGATATCGGTACCTCTTTCTGTAATCAACTACGCTAATGTAATCCGTTTATTAACAAAGTATATTAAGCCAACATTCTCCATTTTACTTGCTTTACTAACAACACAGAAAAAAAACAATATCAAGGATTTATTTTAAGCAATCCTTACATCTTTAAAATTAAGCTGGTGTAAATAAGTCATATTCATACAATTAATCTTGAGTGAGAATTGGTCACACATAAAATACACTTCTTTCGCTAGATTATCTGTGTGTATACTGTATATATACTAAGGCAGCCCCCCCCATACATGGCAGGTTTTATAGAGCATTGTTGTTATCTTCCGTTTGCATGAGAATGCTGTGACAGTGTTCAGAGACAGGGTTCAGCGACACAGAGGCCTAGATACTGTTTGCATGAAAATATTCTGATTGGGAAAAAACATGACGTCATCAGTACTGTGCATAATTGTTCTGTTTGACAGATAATTCCGCTTTACAGACATATAAACAAACAAAAGAATTAAAATTATCTAGATTCCAACTGTGGATTTAAACATAACAAGGACTATCAAGATTCCCACTGGGGACACACACACAAAACATGTTTGCCTATCCATTGGGACTGGCCAGTGCTGACATCAGCAGTGCTTTCGATATGTGATCGGGCTCGGCAACAAAAATACATGACAATATCGATAATATATATCAGTTTAGTTTAACTTGGTTTAAAACATTTTTAATGTAGGATTTTCGATCCAGACAAAGTAAATGCAGAAGATTTGTGGTACTTTAGCGCAGTGTTCGAGCATTATCAACTAAAAACATTTAAAAGTATCATGCTGATCTATTTTGATTATAAAATAAATTCTATATACCTAACTTCGTAATATTGTTGTTTGTTTGGGTGTGTGTGTGAATCCGCAGTGGGAATCTCGATAATCCGTATTCTATTGAAGTCCGTAGTGGGAATCTTGATAATTTTAATTATGTTGTTTGTTTATGTCTGTCAAACGCGATTGTTTGTATAATAATGATCGAACTGTGTTTTCAACAAAGATGCACAGTGCTGATGACGTCATGTTTTTTTCAAGTCACAATATTTTCATACAAACGGGATCTAGGTCCTGGATCTAATTAAATCTAATGAAAGCTTGGGAGACTGCTAACAGGAAATAACAGTATTTTCATGAAAACGGGATATCACAACAATGCTCTACAAAACCGTCCATATAAGGGGGACTGACCTAGGAAAATAAAATAAAATAAAATAAAAAATGAACCTATGTTTTTCTGGCCAAAACAGAAAAAGTAATAGGGAGCCGAAAGACGATGACCTGCAGGTAATAAATGCACATAAGAACTCAGTTTTATTTTATTTTATTTTATTTTATTTTATTTTATTTTATTTTATTTTATTTTATTTTATGATCAATGTGTGTTACAAACAGTATCTACGTAACTCTAGTTTATAACTGAAAATTTATTGGCCAATATTTTCGGAATAATAATGTTAATACCTTTTAGTTTTGCCAATTACAAGTTTACGACAAAGACACCATAAACCTAAAGCGTAATTTTTTTTTTATCTAAAGAGTGGCATATTATCAAAAAGGTATCGGAAATTTGTTATTAACAGATTTGCATTGATATCACCAGGGTGTCTTTATTAAATCGGATCAGTTGAAAATGGGATAGGTCAATCTATTAATGAAAGTACATATTTTACCTGGAACTGTTCACTTCCGCTTAGATTGTAACGTTGGACGTCGTGCAAAGATTGCACGCTACTTCGAGCCTACAACAATATAAAACAAAACAAATAAATACCGCAAATCGCTAAATCTTAAGATGGCTAAATGGTTCAAATAGAACAACTAAACATCTTGTTCAAATAGCCTACTAGTAGCAGTTGTACATCCGTTTGCACTATTCAACTATGCGTTTGTTTTGTGTGTTCAGTAGCTTAACAACGTGCACGACTGAAGTATGCGTTAATATAAACATTTTCATCTCGTTACCACCAATTGATTTTGGTGGGATAATTACAATGGTAATACCAATGTTTCACTTCAGAATGCCAGTTGTGGAGAAGAAAATTATTGGTATTAAACTAGACTCTTCAGGCGCTGCTAATGGTTGGTTAACCATAGTATTCTCCGATATTTAGCCTTAGTCCATTGATCTTGCCTTTCTGCTGGGTATAGTAACGCAACATTTCCTTTGCAGTTACCACTGAACATGGTTTAAGTTCTTTATCAAGCACTCGTTTTATTCCTAGGCTGATGAAAATCGCACGCCCAGAAGAAGAATTAATCGTGAAGAAGACAATTATAAACATTAAGCCAAGCTTTGTGTTAGCCAGCCCAGTGCTATTTTAGCCAACAATTTAACGCCTTATATCTGACGCCAAAGTACCAATTCGAAATATAAAGATAGTATGAATTCCATACATTAAATTGTGATATAGAAATTCAATTTTACAAACTTTGTTCTTCCAATAGTTTTATTATTGCTTTTAACTAAAAATAACATTCATTGCTATGATGAAGTCAGTTTAACTTTTCTTTAAAAGCGGCCACCAGTCTACGTAGCCTTTCTTTCAGGTAACTCCGTTATTCTTCTAAAAGACCTATCAGACAGGCAATTAGCATGTGTTTTATTTTGTAACCGTTTCTCCGCAAGCTGACTATGGGTGCGTTTACGTAAAGACTCGCATTTGCATTCTCGCAGCTAGAAGCTAGAAATTATATGAAATTCCAACAAGGCAGAGGTTTTAGCTCTGCCAGCTCGCAACGAAACGAGTCAATAATTGAGTTCAGAAGTGATTGGGAAAATCGTTTCGTCTGGGAAATTCTTTATCGTACTGTAACTAATTATAAGACTGCAAGTATTACTCAAACGATGTCGTATTTAGCTAATACATTAAGTGTTGTTACCATGGCAATGAAACCTTTGCATTCGCGATTAAATTTTAGCTGCAAGAATGCAAAGGGGAGTCATTGCTTAAACGCGCCTAATTTCTGAAAAACACGACTGTTTTTGCAAAAAAAAAAATAATCTTATTGTGAAGGCAACCTTCACATTTACGAATCGGCCCAAACTAAAGTTCAAAAGCAGAAGCATTGTGACACAACAGACGATGCAGACAAAGATCGATGACAAGCGATGCAGCTGTCAGTTTAAGAAATGTTCCTTTGATATTCAACATGTTATTGTTGACCTCTCTTGTTACCCAATTATTCAGCTACTAATGTCTATCCCGGACTCTGTGCACTTTCCATATTAACTCAACGCTGCTAAATATTACTGCAGTAACGTTATAGGTAATTAATGTGGGCTTGTGACATTAATCTAAATTGTGTAACACGCAGAACTGTTATAACATACGCTAGTGCTGGCAAAATTACACTGAATCGTCAAACGTACTTTCCTTTTCTACCCAGATTAACAGTAGCGCGTTAATCATACCACAATTTCGAGGGTCAGCAGACGATGTCAACATTAACAAAATTAATGTTGTATGCTAAGACCAGAACTACGTGTGATTGTTGTATTATTCGAACTTTGTCACACCATTATGTAGTTCTGATAGTTTCACAATTAACAAGAATAATATTATGTTAAAGAACGAATGGATCCACTCACGACAAATAAGCAATTAAGGAATAATTAACTGGTTTATGCTGGACTTAGGATAAATCACTTATAATTAGATGTGAAAAACTTGCCACATTTGAAATCCTGTCAGCAGCCTTTGCAATATCAAATATTCTATATAAACACATGAACACAGTCACGAATGCAATATATTCCAACGGAGAGTCGGCATAATTATGGCACTGCAATAGGTAAGAGGATAAACACAGAAAGATACTGTATGCAGCCAGAGCTGCAGTGATAGGCCAAGCAAACACATTTTGAATAGATGCTGCCAGTTCATACAATTCCGTATATCGATGACGAATCCGATGCAAATGGTGATCGATAGGACTTTCATTAGAAGTTAAAAGTTGACCCATTTCTTTACTTAGTTCTGTAAACGCCTGAGAGTACAAATTGCAAGCAATGACGAAGAAAATTATTACGAAATAGGCAGTAGCGTTTTCTATAATCACCATACTTATGAAATAATTAACCAGTAATTCAATGTGCATTGTTGGTTTCATTGCTGCTGTTGCAACCTGTAATGTGATATTCAACAGACAAAAAAAAGTGTGAAATGCAATCAGTTTCAGTGAAGAACGTCTTTTTTCGGTTTTCTTGCTTATTAAATCATCGACGCATCCAAATAATTTCAGCATGTTCCAGAATTGCTTTTCTTTCCAAAAGAAGATGACAAACACAAGTAGAACAAAAACAAACAACACATGGGATCTGGTGTAATTTACGAGTATGCTCATTTCAGCATATTTGCTGCTTTCTTCAGAGTCAGTTGTAAGTATCAAAAATCTTATGCGAAAAAATAGAACGACAACAAAAAAGATGATCTTGTAAATGATGCTAAAAGTATTAGTGCAGAAATTTCGGTTAGGATTCTTCAGAGTGTGATTGTTCAAATCCCAGGAAAGCAGGCCACATAACTGACCTAGGATAATGAGTGGCCGGCAGGTGGAAAAACTTACGGATTTCCCCAGAACATGCTGAATGGAAACCACACTTCTGGTAAATAATTCTTTTGACTGATTGGCCTGCCTAAACATTGCAGAAGCCATAGTTGTTGGAAAGTATGTGTTATATAAGAGCAGAAATCTGTAATGACAAACAGCCATCTTATTACAAATAAAAATCTTTCAGTATTAGTATCGTCGAGTAACAGGAGAGGGTCATGAAGGAGTTTAAAATACAATTTTGTGGATACTGGGTTCAGCTCCAGATTTTTTCAGGGTTTGAGGAGAGACAACTTCCACGTGTTATTGGGAAATTAGATTATACCTGGTGTCTGTAACGCACATTTTCCCATTTTTTATACTTCTAAGGGAGCATTTTTTATACCCCAACTAGTACTGTTCAGGTTACAATTCCAACCATTTCAAATCTACTTCACTTAAAAGATTTCTACAAGGTCTTATTCGATGCTTAGTCAACTAAGGCAAGGATGGTTATCGGTTGGTCTTTCCGCCCTGCGACTGTTACCAGTGTGACGCTTTAGTACACAAATTATTGAGATATTCCCCCACTTATTTAATTCACTGTGTATTTAATTCAATATGTTGCTTGCATTAATTACAGATGTACAGAGTAAAAAGCAGAGAAAAGCATCATGGCGGGAACTTCTGATAAATGTTAAAATTATGGTGACCTTCATTTTGTCCATATAGGGCGTTATTCTTTCATTAAATGCAAACACTGCAAGAATAAAGTTGAAAAAAGCCAGAAAGATGCGCAAATGTACACAAAAAAAACAACATCTCCGATCAGAAGACTACCGGTTCTCAAGCAACAACCAATTCACGTGAAACGCGTACCTTTAGGTACGAATTACATTTCTGGGTTAATCCAGACAGCAAGCACCAGAAATTTTATGGTAAAATCGTTTAGTATTCAAAATTTAAAAATTGACCTAGGTCAGTTTGAAGGCTGACATTAGGAGAGGTGATGAAATTTTACTGGAATAGACTTATACATACGCAACACCTGCCGAAAGGGAAGATTCTCAATACCTAATTTATGTTGTGCTGGAAAATACTCCAAAAATGGCAACGTAGTTACAAGCTGTCGGACACTGCATTAAACTACAAAGGAGTATTAAGAATGCTAATGGTAGATTCGGTGGATTTGCAAGAGCGTGGCATCAGATTCTTAGATTATTCCTTTTTAGGAACTGTTTGAATATAGTATTGCAAGATGTTTTGAAAACCTGCAGTTTATAAATAGTATGTTAGGAACAAGGAGTGTGGGGGCAGTACGACTATGTACATTATGACTATTTTGTATGACTAAGCTGAGTCCTGGACTATGATGGGAACAGTGCCAAGTAGTCAAATTTTGGTACTACTAAAATGCCAAGTATGAAAAATTTTATAAGTCTTGACTTTAATGTGGTCATACTTCAGTAAAAATAAATACATTTATGCACGTACATTTTACGAATCTTGCTCGCCTGAGTAAGTATGTGATTTATATACACCACGCACCAAGGCTGTTTGCTGTGACGCACGACTGGGCTATACCACCCAGACGATCAAAGAGCCGCTATTCTCGTTCGTTAGTGGCTGACTCACAATGACATCACGGCAAACAGCCCTGGCTCGTAGTATAATTATTTTAGTATTTATTGTCGCGGTGGGTGGTATTCGTCACGACTTACGTGAATTCCTGAGCTCTGCAATTAAAAGTGATTTTATTGTAATCTCCTAAAACCTAAGATTTAACGTACCACATCATTACATCTTGGAGGGATTGAGGCAATCAGGACGAAATCACGACGTTTCGGTTCCTATATCGGAACCGTTTTCAAGTGAAGGGATTTTAAAACATGTCAAACAACAGAAAAAAAGTTAACACATAAAATGGATGGGTCATGGTTCTAAGCCATACATGTCTTATGAATGTAAGGTACCATACTATTTAATTTAATTTTTAGTATGGTTCCTTACATCCATAAGACCTCTATAGATTAGAACCATGAGCCATCCGTTCTAACTGTTATGTTTTAATTTTTTCTGTTGTTTGACATGTTTAAAAATTCCCTCACTTGAAAACGGTCCAATATAGGAACTGAAACATCATGATCTTCTCATTACCTGCACTTTATGGCTAATCCGTTGGGTTTACTTACTAAAGTGCTTTTTAGCTTTCTGCTTTTTGTCTAAACTATCACGATAGTTTACACAAATTATGACAAATTTGGACCTGACTATACAAAGCTCGTAAACTTATTCTAAAATAACTTTAAAGTAAAGTTTTATCCGTCAGTTTAATACTACGTATATAATTGAGTTCTGATGATAATGGTTGCTTGACCGAGCGAGAGAACCTATAATAAATTAGTTTATTTTCTGTGTGCACTTATATATGATTTCTGCCCACTGCTCCAGTGGGAAGTGCTATTCTGTTCCACTATATGAATTCTTCCCCCATGCTCTATTTCGAATTTCGTCGTCCCCCACTTCTGAAATATTAGCGGAAGGATTTTCATCTCCGAACTAGGTTAGAACTAGGGCTTAAACGTATGGTCAGAACCAGGGTGGTATCTGATCGCCCTCGAACCTCTAACTTTCGTTCTTGATTAATCAAAACATTCTTGGCAAATTCTGTCGCAGTAGTTTGCCTCGCGACGATCCAAGAATTTCAACTCTAATATTGCAATATGCATGTACCTCTCTCCTCCGCCCCATCTGTCTCTATTAATCATTACCTCGAGTTCCGCAAACCAACAAATAGAACTGAGATCCCATTCTGTTGTTCCGTGCTGGGCTATGCGGCAGGACGCGCCTGCTTGGAGACCTCTATTTGTTCTAATTAATTTGTTTCACGCATCAAGCCTCCCTGGTCGTTAAATTTGAACAAAATCAGAACCCAATCGTTCCCCCAAAGAAAAAAAACACAGGCAGATATACAGACAAACACGCAAAAGGTAACTCAGTTGGATAGTAAGGTCTCACCTTGCTCGGTCAAGTAAATAAACTAGTATGACCAAGGTATTAGAGTAATATGTTGTTACGTTCTTAATTTACAATTTAAAGTAGTTAGTAAATTAACTCACACTTACTTAGACGAAAAATACAAAGTCGAGTTAATAAGAACTCGCCTGAATCCCCCCCCCTTAATAAGAATGCTATTTTAGACCTTGTTAGCTGAAACTGCTACAGCTGCTTCCCTATCATAGACTATCAGTCAACTGAATGCGGAAAAGATGATGTAGAGCTGCCCGGTTAATAGCCTTAATAAGTAGGACGTAGTTTCAGAGGCAGTTCAGTGGGGATTGCTAACTTGATGACCATAATCTCTATATTAGATAACTCAACCAGCGAAGTAAACGTTTTATAAAGCACGCAATGTGTTAACGCTAACCACGCCTTAATCTTGCTTATTTTGGCGCATGCAAAGATATGGATCAATGAAGGTATCGTTTTGGGAATATCGAATGCTTTTATCGAGTATCATTATTAGTAATTTCCCGCTTGTGCATTACTTTTTTTTATTGTTGCTCCAACGACCGAATTTCCGTTAGCTCAGGAGCTGCTTCCTGAGAAAGTCAGTTATTGAGTTGAGGCCATTATCGTGATTAATGTTAAACTTTAAACCTGCATTTTTTATTTCTTTTTTTAGTGTTTTGTTTGCAAATGGGGTGAGTGGCTATGCGTCACTAAGAACCTAACTTAAAATCGATATTTAATAACGATAACGACCTCTAACACATTTCACGTTGGTTGTATTTTCAACCAACACGTACAAAAACAACAATGAGTTGATTGTAGATGAACTATTCATAATGTTCAATAACCTGAGGGCAGTTTAATTAACGCAATAATAAACCCTCACTGATAATTATATCTTACATTATAAACGAAAGTGTCATAGCACAAACCAAGGCAATGACGACGACAACCCCCGAAAAGTAAACCCCTACAATGAAAACGGGCGAGTGTGTCAATTTCTTTACCTAGAAGTTGAAACTGGTACATTGTTGACTTGAAAAGAAGTAGAAATTAGCACATTGTCGTCTCGACTAACAATTTGCACTGCGCGGTTATCGCAGAGGCATGTCATAAATTACGTCGTGCATAAAGGACAGTTATTTTCCACACGGTATGGATTGCTAAAGCCAAACGATAAACTGGGAGTATGGAAAAGGGCCTGAATGGCAAATGCCCGTGTGTGGGGCATTTGTGCTACAAAATAAAGAGATTGAGAGGGTGGGGGCATTGCGTCTGTTACCATTAAGGATACGATTTCCCATTAACTGAACATAAAAAGTAATTTTTTGTTGTTGTTTGGGATGAGAACCAAATCAGTTTTGGGCAGATGATAGGATGAAAGGAAGGAAAGGGGAGGGTGAAGATGGAAAGAAAAGGGAAACTTACACAAAGAAAAACTGCCTGTCGTAGTCAACGTTCAGGCAACAGCGTTACATGATGCCCTGCATAAAGGACAGTTAATTTTCGCACGGTAGGGATCGCTCAAGCCAAAGCAATAAACTAGGAGTTAGGGTCTCGTTAACGGAGAATGCCCATGTGTGGGGCAGCGCGTCTGTTACCATTAAACATATGATTATGCATTAACCGTACCTAAAAGGTACTTTTTTGGGTTGTTTGGGATGGAGACCTTAGCAATTTTATTTCCCCAAATCTCGCAAAAGGGGAAGGGCAATAGCTTATTCTACCACCCATCCAATTTCAACTTCGTGTAGCAAAGGGGAGGTAGGGAAGAGGAGAGATGGGTATGTGTATAGAAGGGGAGCTGAGAAGGGAAGGAGGAGATAGGAGGAAAGGAGGTGGGGAGATGGAACGGAGAGCATTGGAGGAAAGGGATAGTATTACAGGAAAAAAGGTCCGTCACACTGTACCTTCAGGCAACACAGAGCGTAAACTGGGAAACAACCACAGGCAAAACAAAACCCCGAGCGACTAAAAAGTAGAAAGTAGCACATTGTTGCATCGACTAACAAT
>JAHWFP010149536.1:0-16109 GCA_023313725.1 Lithobius niger
TACAGTTTGAACCTTCGAACCGTCTTGTAAGTCAGCATGTGGCCATTACATTTTAGAAGAGGTGATAATATCCACGGTGTTGATGTAGCTATCCTTTCAAATTCGTCTGCTTTCTTTTAAATAATGACTTTGGATAAATTAGTTATAAAGTACTCAGAAGCTGTGTTTTATTTCAAGTAGAATTGTAAACTCATAATTACTTTTGCGTCAGTGGTTCTAACTTCTTTTCCGGGAATAATAGTGACGAGGTGTTCAAGTGACTGATGACCCTGTGAGAAGAAAAATGATACGTTCATAAGATTAAGGAAGTAATCTAAAAATAGCTAAAACATATTAATCTTTAAATGCCTAAATTGCCTAAATGCCTATTTCTTATTGATAAGAAATTTAGCCATTTTCATCCAGAAGTTTTGGAACAATAGATTGCCAATTTTTCAGTATATACTTACCTGGCCGCATAAATAAAATCTTACTCCAGCTATTCAGGGATTGTCAGTTCTTTAAGGCACATTTTATGTTCTGTCTCACATACCCATCGTGGAGAATTTGAAAGTAGTAGTAGTGACCATACCAGAGTTGAAAGCAACAGATGCATTTAAAGTTTTTCTCATAAGGGGACTTATTCTTTACAAACAATTGTGGCTCAGTGTTTATTTGGTAAATGACATTTATTTTTGGGTCAGGCCATGACAATAGTCACTGTAAGAGCTGCCCTATTTTATTGAATGTTATTCACCAGGAGCACCGTTCCAGAGATTGCTGTATATCCTATGGTGTTTTTCCCAGAGTGCTATTGCCCCGATGCGTTTCTGCTCTTGTATTTCCTCTACCTTTGTTTGATTACAGCAATTTGTACGTAATGATCATGACATCCACTGACAATATTATTTGCATTATTTGCAGTTTATTAGCAGTATATAATCGCATGATAAATCTCTAACTTTCGTTGTTGAATAATGATAACACTTTTTGGCTAATGCTTTTTTCGGGCAGACGTGTGGACTACCCAAAAAGAATTTTCCAAAAAAGTGTTATCATTATTCAACGCCGAAAGTTAAGGATTATAATACGATCATATACCTCCCCAGTTCAAACCACAAATAATATTGTTAGTTGCTGTCATGGTGATTACGTACAAATTGCTGTAGTCATACAAAGGTAGAGGAAGCACAACAGCAAAAAGCATGTAATAAAATAGCTAATATTATTTAATCTTTATTACGGACTTAATTTTTAGTAAGATGGTGTGATCAGAATTCCAACCAATGGAATCCAATTCGCAAGTTAGAAGTCTCTTTAGTCCAGGATCTTGAACTCCGGATCATAAATCAAGACACCCCAAATTAGGCCTTCACAACATTTTGGGAACCTCAGACGACACGGGTTCTTAAGTGTGAGTCGGGGTCGGTGGTTTTATTCCAGGTTGTAACATCAGACTGAAATATAAGGCTTACTAGACCTTATTGATTTTTGGGGTATGAGTTGCACTGGTATGCTACAGTATTGCCTTTTCGTGATGCTAACTACTGTGGTACAAGCCCCACAGTGCTTGCTGCATAACTCGTAATATAGGCCCCACAGTACTCGCTATCTATTATAATGATACATAGTGTCTGACTGCCTGATGCTTATCCTATGGTACAAGCTTTCTTCTGCCATATTTCTGAAGCCGTGGCATAGCTTGGAATATCCGATCAACGTCTTAATACTGGTTACATTTACAAGAGTTAAAAGTTGTTCGATTTCCCACATTACTATCCTTAGTTGGGTAGCCTAGGGTTACAGCATGTTATGCCTGCATCTCTTTAAACTGCAATGCGCCAAGGAGAGCCATAAGTAACATTTGTAATAATTTTGTAATACAAAAATAAATTTGTAATGTCTTGAATCCAACACCACCTCCAACAGGACGTGGAAGGAAGTTTTCTATAACCCTGATCCTGTGTTAAGTTTATAAAGAGGGCAAAATTGCGTGTGGAGTTATGCGTGAAATATAACGAAGGAATAAATATACTACAACTACTTTGCCTACAATGGAATGCAACCCGAAATTTTGAGAAATTACTTTTACGTTCTGGTTCATCGCTCTGGTTTTGCACCCTCAAGCCATTCAGTATCATGTGATGACTTACTTCTTTGTTGACTTCTGCAGCAGAGTTGCACATTAGAAACAAATTACAACAATTTCTTAAAAGTATTGCAACAAACATGGGTGTAAAGTACTTGACGAATGGAGCAGTGGAATCTATTTTAAAGACTCGAACGCTAAAAATCACATCCACCACAATTCCACCCAATAAGAGTAGAAGAAGAGGAGAAATTGCTAGGTTGATTTCCTTAACAATTTTACAGATATTTTCGTGTTTAATCCGCAACAGATTAATGCTTTTTTTGCTGTACCCACTGATACAACGTTTTCCCACTTGTTCGGCAAATGTCTTGAAGCACATAGCAGCCAGTTCAAATTTGAAGACAAGAAAAATAATCGTAAAGGTATTGCAGCTGTATGCAACCAGTGTGTACATACCAAACGAAACTGTAAACAACCAAACCAGAATTTCAGGAGAAATATCACTTGCATGTACAACGTTAAAAAAGTGCGCTTTTATTTTGTCTAGATATGATGGTTCATCTCGGGCCAGCCAACCCCCTAAACACAGCGTTATCAATATGGATGTAGCTAACAATACATTCAAAACGACAGTCTTTAAAAGACGTCGGTAAAGTTTTTTTCCAATCTCGTTCGATGTAATGGATGACCTCACGAGTTTTTGAAGCAACGAATGAATCTGCTTCGATCGTCGTGTCACAACAGCACCGCAAATTAATGACAACATTCCGTTGATTATTGTTCCAATTAGTACAGCAATGACTCTTAATGGAGCGCTCTTCAGAAAAAAGGTTGTCACAACTACTGTAAGATAGATGCTACCAATTAGCTGAATGAAAGAGTTTACGAAGTAGAGACAAGTGAATCCGATGGATTTGGGATTACGGGATGAAGGATACAGACAAATTCCGCAAAGTAAAAACATCCATTTGATAAAACGAAGGACCTTAAAGTCGTAATTTTCAGATTTCTGGTCATTCATCTTGTCTTTATGTTTCTCTACCTTGCGAATGTTAAGAAGAAAATCTCCCTCTTCTGGCGACATGGTACAAATTCGGGCAGACCTAACCACTTTTTTTTTCATACTGTAAACGTACAAAAATAGTGTAGTATATTACGTAGAGGACTGGCTTTCTAAAGTCACAAAAACGACGAGATTGCAATGGGCACTTACCAGTAGATTGAGTTGTAATATGTTATCGTAAAATCAATATTTTATCCATTTATTACATCGAACAAATATTGGTTTAAGGCCAAACAGACTATTTATCACCTTATGGCAACAGAAAGTAATAACGCTTTACAAGATAGATGCCATTTTACTATTAAAAACCTGCCATCATTATAAGCAGAGTAGCTTAGTCTTTGAGAGTAATAACTGATAAGCTTTTATAAAAGGTATTGGAGCATTTTAGTAAACGGGTTTTGATAAGAAACTTGAAAAGTTTTAATGGTACACTTAAACTATTGGCCCAATTTGTATTGAACATTTTCACCAGCACCTGCCTTTTTTTTTTGGTTTCCCCGTTATTTTTACGCTTTACTGTCCCATGGCTGTAGACGGAAAAAATGCTTACCATTAGGTGTCCCTAGATTTTGCGAAGGGATTTGATAAGATCTCTTACACAAAATTAATACGTAGATTAATATATTTTGGGATTGCTGAGAAAGTATTGAGTTGGGTCGAAAACTTCCTCGTGAGACGTACGCAACGTGTCAGAATTGATAAATGCTTGTTAACACCAACTGTGGTGATCAGCAGTGTTCCCCAAGAGAGCGTCCTCTACCCCTGTCATTTGCTGTTTTAATTGATTCCATCACCAAGTGTGTCGGCGACGACCCTTTTTTTTCTGTTCGCTAATGATTCTAAATTTGGCAGACCTGTTAAATCTGTAGAGGATCGAACTACCATCCAGGCTTCATTAGATACAATTAACTCATGGTAGAAAGCATGGTAATTGCTATTACCAATTGGCAAATGTGTTGTGATGCCGTATGGTACCACTATGTCTGGATGCTAAACATTAGACGACAATCTGTTGATCCCTGTTAACCTCAAAGACCTTGGAATTACAATAACTTCTGACCTAAATTTCTCCTCCCATTGTCCAAAGATGGCCACCATTGGCCAGACGTTTAGAGTTTGTCCGGTCTCGTTCTTGCTCTTTGCTGTCTGCTGCTACCTTGAGCATGAAGCAGTGTTTTACATGAACATGCTCGAGAAGCTATTTGAAGAAGGACGAATCGCACAAACGTAATGGTCATTCACATACTGAGTTTATTTCATATAATTCTGGGGGGTAGGATATTTGATCGGGTCGACCCAACCTCAAACTCAAAAGCTTAACTATGTAACACTTTCCAAAAAGCTGTTGCGATTGCTAAAGAAAGCTTTCTGGAGTAAAACTAGCTCAGCCGTTTTAATACGAATTTCTACCTCGGGTTTAGAAGAACCGTTCATGATTGTTCATAAATCTAAGCGAATATTCCTTCCTCTTAAGCCTATCCCAAAATGGCGTCGGCCAGAGTTTTACAAGGGCAAAGATACAGAGTACAAAAACTAAGTGTCCAATATTGTGCAAAATTCGAAGTGCAACAATAGGAAGACACGCTTAAGATATAACAAGAGATATTCACAACATAACAAAAGACTCATACCAGAATACACTGACTGACGTCACAACTGAATAGAAAAAACGACAAAAGAAAGTAAATAAGGCAAATCAAATAGGCCCAATTCGTAGACTCACTAGAACTAAATATCCAATTCATACAATCTTATATTCGGCCAAGGATAGAAAGAACAAACCGTCTCAGTCCGCGTGACGCCACAGATACCGGTCATCCACAAAACGAGGTACTCTGGAAAAGCTTCCCTTATTACACAAACATGTTTTATAATGATTTTTCCCAAACGTCGTAATATGCGTTACCAGTACTCTAGGATGCTTATATTGGAAGTTAGCAACACAATGACTAATTGGAAAAAAGGCCATGAAGGTTATTGCATTGGATATCACATCGACCTATTTAAATGCCATTCCTCACCATTCGTGTACTACACTACCCACTCCGGACTTTTGGAATACCCAGTTTAATTTTGGAACAAGTTTATCTTTCAGTTTGACATCAAAATAAATTTTAGCTCCTATAGCAATTCAGAACGATCCTCACTTTTTATGACATATAATTCATGATGTTTGTGTAGTTTGATCCGACTTTTCAAACCCGAAATCAATATTTATTTAGAAAGTCTGAATAAAATACAGTTTTGCTTCAGTGCCTTTTAAGACTTTCGAGAGTCAGCAAGCAGAGAATTTTTTTGTCATGATTATTTTTTTGATACAGAAAAAGCAGATCGTTATCTTTTCAGCCGGGTAATTAATGCATTCCACACATTCCATTATATACAGTGTGTTATGCCGTTTTGTGTTCAGAACTAAGATGATAATTTTGCTAGCAAATTGCAAAGACCACCATCATCAAAGGAAATTTTAAAAATATGTATGCCTGACAATTAACTGAAGGTAGGAAGAATTTTGAAAAATGTTGTACTAACTATTTGAACCGACAACTTACTCTAATAAGACTCCTAGCTTTCACGCAATCAAACAATTTTTTAGAATGGTCTAGCTCTCGTCACAAATTCACTGTATAAAGTCGCTTACAAAACGCATAGGTTCCAGAAATTGAAAAGGTTCACAATTGAAAAGGTAAGGCTATGATAACTGTGGAAATACTGTAAACTGTGACTAAACACAAACTATGAAGAGAAAGGAATACTGTTTTCCACGTATATATATATAACAGGCTAAAAACTTACATTTCTTTCAAAAACGTATTTGAGTCCCAAGATGTACTGCAATACATAGTATACATGTAGGCTATGTTGAGAGCCTGCACGTTACAGTGCCAGGTCAAACTCACTCCATCTAACGTGTTAAGTTAACTATGACTGAATATGCTTCGCGTGACTTCGAAAGCAATTTGACAGTTGAAGTGAAGAGACTTAGTTGACTTTAATTACGCTTGTAAGACTGTAAATTACACTTTTTTTACAGGGTGTGCGGTTTTGATGAGTCCCATGATTGCCACATTTGTAGTCCTGCAGGATGTTTACAGCGTAGCATTTACAATATCATCAACGTAATTATTCATAGATGCTATTCCCATATCGAATGAAAGTGGAGAGACAAACTGTTTGAACTCTCGCCGTGAAGTATTGAACTATATTCACTGGCATGACGAAAGTGAGTTGGCTGCCACTGTGCAACAGAAATACAAGTTCGAACCAAGCAAGAGAATAAAACATAAACCAGTGAAACAATTTAGCACGAATGCTGTAAAAATCTCATGTTTTGACGATGTGTATTTTGGAAAGAAGAATGCAATGTTTTGGCACGGTCATTATATACCACCATTGTCAAACGTCTCTTCTTAGAATGACGTCCGTTGTTCGAGTATGGGAGAAGGTAAGGAAGTATGGAGCTGTCCTTGTGCAGGCATGTTTAGCAAATCAACCAAACAGTGGTGAGAAAAAATGGAGCGAGGGTTTGAAGACATCAGGAAAATACAATGCTATAACCTTGAATGCTGTTTTTAAGGTCATTGAAAATATCTTCATTGGCTTCCCTATATCTGACTTACATTACAAATATATCTTCAGATTTAACGTAGGACCATTATATCGGCAGTTATTTGCGTGTGACCAGACTTTTAGACCACCCTGTACAAATCAAATGATCTATGCCTTGATTGAATGGTTTATTTACGTAGTAGACCTTTCGCTCCTCAACATTTTTAGTTACAAACAAACATACAACAAATATTTGCATTGTTTCAAAGAAATGAGGAACTCGAACCCCAATTTTCTAATTAGAGACCAATATAACTTACTCTCGCGATACAAACGCAATGGCAGCAATGCTCCGTACTGGTCCTACATCGACTTAGAATTCAAATGAGTCGCTACGGCGTCTTGCTCCTGCCAATGGTGCACGCGCGGTGTACAATGTACATCAACAACTCATAGCAGCCAAAAGTTATAAAACATTATTATTTATAAAAAAAAAGAAAAAGAAGAGAAAAAAAGAGGGGGAACACAAGTGAAATAAGTAATATACAAACTAAAATAAATAAAATTGAAAAAAAATATAATCCGATTGTAGGTAATAATCAGTATCTTTCTTGTATTTGTGGCCACTATGCATGAGGTGGTGGATGTCGTGTTGGAGTAATCCCTGCGTGCATATTTGAATGGCTACTAAATTCTATGTCAATGTAGTATAGAACGTTGCTTAAGTTTTATTGCGTCTGAATCGAGACGGTAAGATGACGGTAAAAAATATAGACAATTCTTTAATTAACGGTATTGCGATTATTGCCCAATCACTATAATTACGTCGAGTTTACATGACACTGTTTCGCAGTTTTTTCTTTTTCTTAAATATTACGAATCATGCTTAAAGTAAATGTATAATTACAGTATAAATACTTACGTATTTTTCGTAGGTCACGTATTTCAAGTTTACAGTAGGTGGTTCTTTTATATTTGCAAAAGCTGTGTTTGAATAATTCCTTTCCAGTTTTTGGGGTAGAAATGACGGTGGGCGGGCGGGCTAATTGTTTTTGTCTATGAGGGGGGGCTTCATTACTCATCCTGATTACTATTTCTTTTCAGGCCACAAATTAGTTCATCAGTATTCGTTCCAAGGGGTTTTTTCCCAAGAGAGTAAACTTTTTACGCTGCACAGTAAAAATAAAATTTCTTTAATAGAATTGAAGGAAAAAGTCAAATGGAAAGAAGGGGTTATACTGACAGACGAGTCAGTAATATCAGGAACTGTGAATACGTAGACGTGTATAAGACCTACATAGTATCCATGCTACATATAACAATCGCTGGCACAAGGTCGTATGGGCGTAAAGCTGTGGGTTCCGTTTCCCGGCTACAGACCAGTTGATTAAACACTTCTATAATCTCATTTTAAAGCTAAATTGAAAATCATACACTAGAATAACATAGTACAGTAAGCCTACGCAGTACCTTTATGCACTTACGTTTCATTCAAGTGACGTGACCCATCACCAGATCATTGCCATACCATCTTTATTGATATGACCACTTGTCCATTGACATAAAGACAACTTACTGAACCTCTTATTAAGGTCACAAACGTGACCAAGATTACATTCGACCGAATGTGCTCGATCATAGGCATTGAAAGGGAATTCAAATCAATATACACTCTTAAGACTCAACAAAGGATTTCCAATGGACCTTTGTATTATTTACAGTGACACTATTTACAACCAATTTATGTATGTTTTTTTCAGAAGTTTATTTTTTCCAAAACAACGCTAAAAGCTGTCAGCTTTGCGGCATATGTGTACACTAGTGATGAACTGGAAAGTGCAGAACGTGATCTCTATCCCGGTCGGCTTTTGTGTGAAGAAGCTATTTCCTTCATGCTTCGAAGACGTTCAGCTCTGTTGCACGCAGAGTTGCCACACGCCTGGCACGAGTGGTATTTTTCTTACCCATCTGTTACATGAAAACCTGTGCACCAGAGTTTTAACCTCACAATTGGCCTCACGGGATTGCAATCCAAAACAAGGGATGGTGCATGATATAATGTTGTCATATACACTTTGTCGAGTTTTACGGACCCTCCTTATGCCACTCCTGGTAATATTTATAAGCATAAAAATCTCAAAATATGAAAACTGTGCTATAAGTATTATATCTGTGCAAAATGCAAAGGGTATTTCTCCTTATTCTTGTGTTTAGGAGTGCAAAGTAAAGGTAAGAATTTTCACATACAAGTAAATATTGCCGAAATTGTCCTCTAAATGGAAAAATAAACCTAGAAGAAATAAAAAATATGAAGTTGGCGTTTGTGTCAATGACTCGTTCAAACAATCTTTTTACTTTAATTGAGCTGACTTTTTTCAATCTTTCTAAACAAATAGTGTGATGTGGAACCCGCTTCAGCATACATAACTTCAAAAGTTACAATTTTATTGTGTGTATGGGCCCCAAATTTTGTTTTGCTTGGGACTCCAAGAATTCTCAGCGACAGTTCCGGCTAATGGGCTACATCACAAAGAACATGATTCTGAATAACTGCAATAAACAAAAAGATCGTTCTTTTTTATTCCTGATGTTAGTAGGTGAATGGATACATGTATAAAGCATTAGCAAATATCACTTAAATTCATCATAATTACACCTTCAGCTACCATGTTTCATATATGGAAATGGTTCATTCTTCCTTCCGTTTAATTCTTATTCCATTGAACCAAATTTTTTGGCGGCGACAAAAACCGTAAGCCAGTAAACCAGTTGACATGGGAGAATCCCAATGTATATTTGAAAAAAAAACACCATTTAATTCGGCTAACTAGAACTAAAACACATATGTTGTTATGATCTTTATGTTTGTTGCGTTTTCTACATGTGTCTACAAAGTCCGTAATTTGGGCAGTACTTTAGATTTTTTTTTTTTTAATTCACTTTCGAATTTTGCAAAGTGGGCCGACTTGTGATTTTACTGACTGAACTGATGGGTTTCTATTGGTTATGCTTCAAGCTGTTCCAGTGATTTACATTTCGTATAAGACAACAACGTACTCAGCTGACTGATGTGTTTCTTTTGATGGACTTCTTTTTGTTCCAGTGATTTACATTTGGCGTAAGACAACAGCATATGTAGCTGACTGATTTGTTTCTTGTTGTGCCAGCGATTTACATTTGGTGTACGACAATAGGATATGTAGCCGACTGATGTGTTTCCTTTGATGGACTTCTTATTGGTCCAGTGATTCACATTTGATGCACGACAACAGCATACTCAGCCGACTGATGTGTTTCTTTTGAAGGACTTCTTGTTGTTGCAGTGATTTACATTTGGTATAAGACAACAGAATACGTCACCGACTGAAGTATTTCATTTGATAGACTTCTTGTTGTTCCAGTGCTTTACATTTGGTATAAGACAACAGCGTATGTCACCAACGTCCCAGTGATCTGGAAAATTAAAACAGATGTGGTAGAAACTATATAATAGAATCACTAACTGAACACTTTCGTATTTAAGCCTCTTAGTAGCGTGACTGCCAAATAAACTAGTGACTGGCTGATTTGGATTATTACCGATCCAATCTGAAACTGAAGGTACAGCACCCGAAAATATCTGCATCGACCCGATAATAGGGCTAATAGCGAGGCCAATATTTACATGTGATGCAATTAGTAGTTTGTACCATAAACTAACAATATACAAGGGGAAATTAATAGGATACTTGCTCGATTATAAATTTGCACTAACAAGATTTCACTGCCACCCTTAAACTCTAGCCAAAAAGACGTTGAAGAATGTGCTTGCATACCGGAAATATGTATCTAGAAGGTCCAAGTTATGTCAAACAGAGCCTAAGTTTCACTTACACATTATTTGTATCACTGCTCCAATACCATGCGTTCCGTACGTAGATACTTCTACCATTGCATGTAGAACGAATTAATCAGTTTATTAAGTCTCTGCCACTTTTCAACGACCAATGATTCGATTATCAACTAATCACTGAAATTGCAAGTAATTGCGTGAACTTGCATGAATAATTCGTGAACTGCCTTGCACTAATTACTGATTCTAGTTTGTAGAGAAGTAATACCATTATTGTGTGCGCGGCGTATCTCGAGTCCTGCAAGCATTTTATGAGCGGCTACGTTTTCCTGGAGGGAGCGGCTTTAATCGACAGCCGCCATTGTTTTGTAACCATCTTGGATATCAGTAAGGCACTCTGCTACTAAAAACATGCAATCGATTATCTGTGTTCGTTCTGCAGCGAACTCAAGATAGGCCGCGGACACTTTAGTACAAGACTAAATGGTTGGAAAAAATTAGTGGATTTATCATTGCATATTCTTTATTTGTGTAGTTAGTCATACCCGATTTCTGACAGCGTGAAATATAACTTACAGTTAGGGGAGGAAAATATATTTTGTCATACATTTCTCTTGGTAGCAAGAAGGATTCGGGCTTGTTTCTAACTTAAAACACATTACTCAACGGTTAATTTAGTACTCACTGTCAGAAGGAATGTTTTGTTGATCATAAAGAAACCTGATGCATCTATTCCAACACATGTACCCATTAGCCGTTTGATGAATAACATCAATCCAAATTTGGCTTCAATGGCATCTTCTTTTCCCTGTTTGAGGAAAGAACAAATCCAATCAACAGGGCATCGTTTCGGTTTTTTTTTTTTTATTCAAATAAGGTAACAACTCATTAATCCGATATTCTTCCAGATTCGGTTGTGGGGTAGCTTTCTGGGAAGAGTGGAAATCTAAACATCACTGTTATTGCCTTTATGTTAATATTTTTTCGCAGTTGGCATTTGGTTTTACTTTTGATTTTGACATAAACAATCCTGTCCATGTGGGAGTGAAACACCATTGTAAATTTCTGACAATTAATGTATCCTCTGTAATTACTTATTATTTTGACGAAATAATCGAAAACGACATACCATACAATGACAACGTTTAACACGCACGGTAATTCCCGTTATAAATAAATATGCAAGCATGGATAACATAATGTTAATGCATTTTGATTGCCTGAAAGTAGTTCTAACATTTACGATTGCATGAATGCAGATAACCATCGTTTATAGAATCCTCGCTTGCAGCTTTTTTTTCTGTGCATAGCCATAGATTAGAAAGTTAACTAGATATACCGTCTTACTTCTTCCCGTCCTACGCGGAGCTCTGGCAGTAGTTGCGGCTACTAAAATCTCTGCTAATGCTTTGCCTTCTGCTGCTTCGAATGCAAAAGCACTAGCAGATGTATTAGTAGCCGCAACTACCGCCAGAGCTCCGCGTAGGACGGGAAGAAGTAAGACGGTATATCTAGTTAACTTTCTAATCTATGGCATAGCTCAGGCCAAAGTTATAGGGCTGTTTAGTGGCAAGACTTGCCATAATACTGCAGCAATACTTAACTACTTATCAGTGCACAAGGTTTACGGCTCTAAATCCAAAGGATGTGTTTGTGCATAATAAACATATAAACAAAAGTAACAGATATTTAAAAAAGGAAGAATAATATGCTACAAGTAAGTAATTATTTCATAGGTTTAGAACTAAAATTATTGCTGCATACACGTTAACACATAAACAATCAACACATACAGTTATTACATTAATAATAATTTATGAATAATAATAATTATAAACTTTTTATAGTTAAGAGAAAATACTGTAAAGGGTAAGGAATGGAGATCTGTCAGCCACTCCAAATCCGAAAACATTTATGGGAAAATAAATGCATTTCATTGGGCTTAAGTCAAACGAAATAAAATATAAAATAAACACTATAATTACCTCGTTTAAAAAATATTTCATAAAAGTTCATAAAATACCTCCTGTTCATCGTGTTTTTCAAATGTGTTAACGGATAAATTGCAAACTGGCACCAAACGGTTTGTAAAAAAAATGCTTATATTATTTTTCCCTATGATTCCGATTTCCATCCAATTTAAATCAATTTTTCCTGGTGTGAGCATTATGGCTAATACTAAAACAACAATTTTTACTTCCATGTTGGTGTCTTTGTGCATCACAGAGATATACGTCTGCTGTCATGTACCATGTTTCAACACTCTTTAATTTTGGAAGTCATGGATGCTGCACGTAAGATTGCTTATAAAAACATGGTATGTACTTAGTAAAAGTTCTTTGTACCGACTCAGTGTGTTAGATATCCTTAATCAAGAAAGGTAATCAAGCAGAGTAGGGATGCTAGAATAATGGTCGTACAATAAACTTGGACGCCGAAATAACAGTTTTAGGATCGCTCGAAACAAAGTACCGTCTATTAAGGTGAGACCTATTCTTTATGTTTGAGCCATCCTGACCAGTGTCTCATGAGACCTCCATGTCACTGGTGATCCGAATGCCAAGGTCTTTAAAGATGTCTACATCATCCAAGACAGTGTTATCTACTGCATAAGACATGCAAAGATTATGAGTTGTATTCTACTTTATTTACCAGATGTAGTTAGGTCAGGAACAAAACCAGAAAAAGGAAAGGGCGAGGACTGATCCCCTAGCAACAGTCCTCACACTCGAAACATACTTCCCAGCGCAAACCATCTGTTCTCTCTGGGTGAGAAAAATTGAGATCTAACCCAAGATTCGTCCGCAAATGCCTATGCTGTAAAGTTTGGTACAGAGTTTTGGACCGTAGAATGAATGGCCTTGGCAATGGCTGCCAAAATTAGCTCAGTTGTAATAGGTAGATCAAGCATCAAATGCCCATCCTCCAAACAGTTTCGAAATTGGAGTAGTTGACTTTTTGCGGGCAGGTAGCCATATTGGTCACTGGGTAATAAACTACACACTTTTAAGAAGTCATAAGGTAATTTTGACAATTCGCTCCAGAACCCGACACGGAAATAATGTAATGAATCATGGTCTGTAGTTTGCTGTATCTGCAGCATTCTTTTTTTTAAACTGGGACTGCACGAACCATCTACTGTGGAAGCGTTTCAGTTTGAGTTGAACACTTTATAAAAATAGGCAAACAAAGTTCCAGAGGCAAAAAAAAAGAGTATAAAAATTAGCCTAATATCCGTCTGGTCCAGCTACCCTATTTCGTTGAAGAGTTTTCAAACCGTTAAAGACTTCTAAAATGGTAAAAGCTACTTACTAATGCAGGGGCAGTCTATCAAGACAATTAAACATAAAACATTTAACATATAAGCCTTTTGTAAACCACTACACAGCAATTTACCGTTACAAGATGTATGTGTCATCGCTCTTTGTAAATTTGTTTTTTTATTGACATACCAGAATAGTGCTTCAGGCGTACCTTCATTTATGGTATTATGATCCCTCTCTATCTCCAAATTCTTTATGGCTTCAAGCTTTAGTCGATGGTCGTTGTACAATTTTCTGTTTATGGGCAGTTTTTACTTTGTTTTGGCATTTGCCCTAAAGTTGTAATTTATGAGTCGTTAATTTCCGTAAGTAGTGGATTGTTTAAATCATAAAGAGTAGTATGTTAAGTTTTCTACACACATTTATTGCCTCATTCAAGATATTTTGGAATATATTTCACGACTCGTGAATATTGGCAACCTTTTCCATGTGTCTTCTCAAGTCGAATCGACCGAGTAAATGTGCAGCATTTCATAATCAGTTTGTCTGTAATCAGGTTTTTAGGTTGGCTTTGCATAGGCCAATATCCAAACTGAATTTCATACGAATGATACAACTTTAAAAAAAATCTTTGGTGTGTATATATCTTTGAGCTGTTAATCAGACCTTTAAAAAATACAAGGAAATGATAGCAAGGAAAATCATAAGTCATGGCAGCTTGTCATGGCTGCAAAGAGGACATGTTAAAAAATTCCCATTCATTTAAAATGATTTGTCAATGCAAAAAAAGTTAAAAATTTTTTTTTCGCATTAATGTAAACCAACATCGCAACATCTCAAAAAGATACTGTCGTGTCTTCTTTTGTAGCCACGACAAGCTGCCACAACCTGTTGATTAAAACTTTGCAGTCTGACACATTGGATAAAAGATAGAAGTTAGTGTGAATACTGAACCGACTATGAGTCTGCATGGTGACCCATAAGGTGCAAGTAACCACGATGTTAATAGAGCTATTCCATTTCCTCGTTCTTTCCATTAAATATTGGTCAATTACATCATATTAAGTAGAAGTTTTACATGCAAGCAAAATAGTATATGCATAATTACTTCGGTATCAATACTCTTAACTTCATTTTGGGGAATGATAGTGACGAGATGTTCCAGCGATTGATGACCCTTTGGGAAGAAAAGATACATTATTAAAACTTGTAAGTTTAAGGTATTAATCTTCAAATGACTAATCACTGATGTGATACAAAATACAAGAAATGTATTGCAATTCTTAAACTGCTTGCCTTTTTCTACTGACAAGTCGACTGCCTAACCCTTCATATACGCATCCTATAGACCATGCTGCATATCCCATGGTGCATTCCCTACATTGCTTGTTACCTACCTAATGGTGTATGCACCACAAAGCAGTGCAGTGCATTGCAGTGCCTGATGCGTGTATTAGGGAATGTAGCACAATATTCCTGAATCCCTGGTAGAATACTGAATGCCCACCCACGCCTCAACGTCGATTTATTAAATTTAATTTGTAAAGTTAAATTTCCTTGATTTTTTCACATCAGTACCCTGTGTTAGGGAGTCCATGGTTACAAACTGGCATCGCAGTTTCTCCCTAAACTGCAAAGTGCAAACCATAAAGTAACATTTGAAATGCTTTGTACTAATACATACGGGAGAAGAGTATGAAGAGTTTTCTGCACTATTTATTGCTACTCGTTGGTGTTATAATCAATCAATTACCCAATTGGTTAGTATTCTACATATACAGAAAAAGAGCAAAATTTGAACTTGGAATTATATGCCTAATGTAATTAAGCAATAAATGCACTACAATCATATAACTATCTGTTACTTGAATCACTGGTTCTGAACATGCTCAAAGTATTGTAAATATTATACGATGACTTACTTCTTTGTTGACTTCTGCAGCAGAGTTGCACATTAGGAAGAGATTACAACAATTTCTCAAAAGTAATGCAACAAACAATGGTATGAAGTATACTATGAATGGTAGAGACGAGTCTGCTTTAAAGACTCGAACTGTGAATATCACATCCACCACAATTCCACCCAAAAGAAGTAGCAAAAGAGGAGAGATTGCGAGGTTGATTTCCTTTACAACTTTGCAGATATTTTCGTGTTTCATTCGCAACAGATTCATGTCTTTCTTGCTGTACCCACTAATACACAATTTTTCCACTTGCACGTTAAACGTTTTGAAACACGCAGCAGCCATTTCAAATATGAAAAAGAGAAGAATTATCATAGAGTTATTAAAGCAGTATGAAACCAATATATACATACAAAACGAAACT
>JAHWFP010149547.1:2651-14567 GCA_023313725.1 Lithobius niger
AGTGGCCAATGTTCAGCCATTCAGACATGGAAATGGCTCCAGTACCTCGTGGACAATGGCACTGGTAGAAATTATATAAAAATAGCCCAAGGGTCTGAATTCCACTCCATTCATGTCTAGAGAAGCTTGACCTACATGGCTCTGGTCTTGCAGTGGCCTGATCAGCCAGTCAGGCATGGTATTGTATCGAGTAGCCTTGCGGACAATGACAATGGCAGAAAATGATATCGTAGAAATAGTCCAAAGGTCTGAATTCCAGGCCAACGTTGCGATTCCATTAGTGTCAAGAGAGGCTTGACCTCCATGGACCAACTCTGGCAGTGGCCAATGGTCAGCCAGTCAGACATGTACCGGGAGTTGAAACTAATTCATGGAAAATAATTGCCTATTAAGCTCACTTGCATGTGTGGAAATCATGACAAGGCTCGAGGTGGTGTGTTTATGATATTTTGATGAGGGGGCAATACAGAGCAGCTTGCGAGGTTTTAATGTGAGGCGTGTGTTTTGTGGGGTTTGACTATGAATGAGACTGTTTTTTGCACACTGAATAACTGTCACATGGATGTGGGAAAACTTCAGCAGCTGCTTTCAAAAAATTATCATCTGGTTGTTACATGGGCGACGGGACTGTGTTCCTGTTTGCAAGTTGATCGGCTACTGTCAAGTATTTATACATAATCACGATTTTTTATAAATTTCTCATCAGCACCCTTTTCTCTTTAGAATTTTCAAGAAAACCTGATTAAATTAAACAATAACATTGTGAATATTTCTTGTGTTGAAGACTAGCACTTACCTCAGTTGGGGTGTCGGTATATTCCTTAATTCGTTCAACGGACACAATTTGGGTTTCCAGGTCACTCATTATCTTCGCTGTCCAGTTCAGCATAGAAGTTACCTACGGAAATAAAAACAGTTTGCGTATTTACCAAGTTCTAACGTAAGAATGTGAGCAGGCCGTAACTTTTTTGATGCCGAATTGGTGTTATTTTACGACCAGCAGTCACCAGCACTGAGATCTCCAGTTGACAGTTTCAAGCTATAGAGCAGTGAAATTTGCCGCCATATTGGCACCAGTATGGGTTTTTGAGGGCATAACTACAAGGTGCACTACATAAAAATGGAGGGGAAAAACAACGGAAGAGAGGATTTCTTAGGTTTAAAATAACGTTTTCTCCAACAACAAAAATCGCGCGTTTTAGGTCTAAGAAATCACTCTTCACAGCATCGGCTTCAGTATGACGCCCTTCTGTTTCTCTCTGCAGTGCCCCTTGCAGCTAACCCATTAAGGCTCCAGCATAGAGTTATATACAATAATACTACGTCGTGTCACTGCTTTATTCTCACGTAGCCTTGAACCAGCTTAAAATTCCTATGCTGCTTAGATAATTTTAGTTACTCCCGCGTCGAACTTCTTCATAGCACAATAAAATAATGTTTGCTGTGTGTTAACTGAAGTTTTTTTGAGCTCTATATTAGCATTTTAAAGGTATTTTCTTGTGAACGTGGAATGTTTACATGTTGCTTGTGTACCACAAAACTAAAATTTTACATGTTACTACCCAAAATCCAGGTAATATATTGTTAGATAGTGTTTTCCGTTTTTCCCAAATACGTAAACAATAAGGCCTACTAAAAATTATTTATTTAATCACACTGCAAAAATGGCGTTATGAGTTACAACACCTACATAATCCTAAAACTCGTTATAAGGACGTTCTTGGTCTTATAACGAGGTTTTAGGCGTTGTAAAGCACAACGTCTACAAACGCAACGTCTAAAATCAGTATTCCAAGGACGAATATTTATAGATGTTGCATGTTAAAACGTCTACAGAATAGGTGTTGTAAACCACAACGTCTATAAGTGCTGTAACCCACAACGTTCACAGGTGTTGTAAATCACAACGTCTATGCATGTTGTGAACCACAGCATTTGTAGGTGTTGTAAATCAAAACGTCTGTAGGTGTTGTAACGTACAATGTCTATAGGTGTTGTACCCCACAACGGGTATAGGTGTTGTAAACCACAACGCCTAAAATACCTAGTAAGGCACTGAATGACGTCACATATATAATTATGAGTAAACATTCTGCTTAACAAAATACGTCAAGGATGACTTTTCAAGTTTTAGATATTTTGTTATAGTCCATCTTTGAAAAGATTTTCAGTCTTTGGCTGAAAATACTGTCGACTAAATTGTGTTTTTATACCAGTTTGGTATAGTAAAATTGTGCCTGGATTTTATTGCTCAGTTAAGTTTTTGGTAATAATTTAATAATGCCAAACAAAATTGCAGTCCTTTAGTTTTACAGCCAAACTGCAAGCCTTTAAGCTGTGTCTGATTGTTTATTTTTATATTGCTTTAAAAACTGTAGTTAAACCATTTCTGCGAAAACCGGAAATTCAAATGGTAAACGCGTGGGTAAGCTGAACCGCTAACAGAAGCCTCGAGTGAAGCTGTATACTATTGCACAGTAACTCTTTAGTTAAGTTTGGTACTGATGTGTAGTTAAACCCTCAATATCAGTAAATGTTTGTCTTCCCCCTAATTCATTTAAAACGTTTCTGACGTTAGGGACGAATTAATAAAACGTACCCAAGCAATACGAAACCCACAACAAATGTACAGTTGCGTCTGAAAGTGCTGGTTTAACAAGAGTTTCTATGCATCGAAATCTCCGTTTATTCGGTGTGTTTGGACAATACAGTGAGCTGCTTGACTCATGACCCTCATTTGCCCCGTGGGCTTGTAGGGTGACCAATCGGATGGAAATTTTCCCACCGACTTATCAAAAGAGCAATTAATGAGTTACAGCGTAACACAGTGAAGGTGTGCGTTGTAGGTGTTGTAAAAAGCAACGTCTACTATAATAAATAAATAAATAAATTTCCCACATGAACATGGGCGGTCTGGGGAAGGGTGTTGAGCCACTAATACCGAGCCGAGTTTTTAACTAGGTTGTAAATTGTCGCTTCAAGAAATTTTGGAGATTTTCCTGCTTTAGCATTCGACAGAAACCAAGCACCGTGGACTGGTTGACCGTTGTTGCCTTAAGGGCGTTCCAAATTTTCACAACCCTAACCGAGAAAAAATTTAGACGAGTAGATGTACGTGCAGTTTGGACTGCAAGCTTCCAACTATGGCCGCGCGTGACCATATTACCCTGAACAGGTTCGAAAAAGGGTAGGTCCACTTTTAACATTCCACGCATTATTTTATAAGTGAGGACTAGGTCAAATTTAATTCGTCGTAGCTCAAGAGATTCAAGCCCAGTCAGAGTCAGACGCTCACAGTATGTTAAATCCCTCAAGCCGTGGAGGCGCTTCGTGAATCTACGCTGTACTGATTCAATCAAGTCGATATCGCCCAATAAGTTCGGAGACCAAACGGGGGTAGCATATTCGAGTAAAGGTCTCACAAACACCTTAAAAGCCAAAATCTTAGTGTGATTACTGCCGGACGTAAAGCATTTGTTTATTATGGCGGACCTTTTGAAGGCCAGGGTGGAGATTTTCTGGCAGTGGAGCGAGGACTTCAAGTTTTTCGTAAACCACACTCCAAGGTCCTTTACTTCTTCAACCGACTTAAGTGTCAGGGTGTCAAGAAAATAGTCCGGGCAAAGACTTTGCATACCAATATGGAAAGTAAAACATTTTGTAGACGAAAGCGGCAATTGCCAATGGTTTGCCCAGGATGACACGTTTCGTATTTCAGAGTCCAACGCTTGGGAGCACGAGGGCCCGACAATTTCAGTTCCAACCTTAATGTCATCAGCAAACTTTACGCCCTATACTTCCAGGTTAGCAAATTTAAGGTCGTTAAGATAAATAACGAACAACAGCGGCCCCAGGACCGATCCTTGTGGCACTCCACAAGGTACAGGAGCACTGGTAGATAACGTATTATCAATTTTCACCTGTTGAGATCTGTTTTGAAGAAATGCTGTTATCCAGTAAAACACAACGTCTAATGTAGGTGTTGTAAACCACAACGTCTACTGTAGGTGTTGTAAACCACAACGTCTACTGTAGGTGTTGTAAACCACAACGTCTACTGTAGGTGTTGTGATAGACGTTGTGATTCACAACGTCTATTTTTACAGTGATGCTGGTGGTTGATACTGGTGTATCAACAACTAGTAATACGCTGCATGTGTCATGTTGAGTGAAACGTTAGCAGTGTATTGCATTTTTGTCCCAAAATGGAGCGTTCAATTTCAAACACGAATGCCTGGTTTCATTCATCTGTAATCGCTTCTCATTCGTTTGCCAGATGCATAAAGTATTACTGATAAAGCTGCATCAGAGACTGCTCTGTGTGTGTATCATATACTAACGTACGATCGTTTACTAATAATTCAGTTATGATCATAGCTTCTGAAATCAAAAGCTATAAAATTGGAAAACAATAATTAAGCTAATTGATCGCCGAATTAAAATTGATCGATACTTGCCTAAAAATTCATAAAGTGTGAAAGTAAAACACAAAACCCAATCTGCAAATTTCACAAGTTGTCAAAAAGGCTGTTGCACATGAGCATTTCGCTGTGCCACAAGGAATATCACGGAAGTATAGGATAATGACCGAAAACCGCGGGCATTTCTAAACAATAACCGAGGACGCACAGCGTCCCGAGGGCCATTGTTTAAGAATACACAAGGTTTTTGGCCATTATCGGACTTAAAAGCGCCGGTTCAGCATTTCGATAGCTTGCCCAAATTCTAAGCACAGCATCCACGTTACGCGGCTTATGGGAAGAATAAGGACTCCTCACCAAAAAAAAAAAAAAACAGGACGAACATGTGTAAATGTCGCGAATGTATTAATTTTTTTTAACATTTACTTGAATCCGCATAAATGCTGTATGCAATATGTCCTTTTAAGTTACATCCAGAGATTCCATATCATTTTCTCTCTCTTGTTACTTAAATACACTAGAGTTGGGTGGTACCAGATATTTTTTCGCCAGTGACGGTACCAAGCTTAGTTCCACCGTATTCGGTTTTCTCCGGTACTTATGAATAAGGCGATATCTACCATTACTTATGAATAAGGCGATATCTACACAACACCCGACTTTTAAATAGTACCAAATTTTTATTGAGAAATTAATTTTGTTGGTATAGTTTTTATGGAAAAGATTTATTGATTTTTCCTCCCCCGATTTAAATGGATATACCTCCCAGCGCCATTTTTCTCGACCCACCACATCAAGTACGGCCCCAAAGGTCTATTTCCTTACCATTAGTCAATCCCTTGGTAAAATGTGGTGTCTAGGAGATTTTCTGTTGAATATTACTAATTTTATTTACGTTCGTCCCGAACATAAATGATGCATCGCGCGCCTACAATGACCTTGGAAGTTTTATCTGTGTGTACGCAGTACTAATTTTAATCGTTTGCTAATAATTACTATTAGATCAAAAATCTAGAAGACTAAAGCAGTAAAAATTAAAATTAATTATTCCAATAGATCGCCGAAGCAAAATTATAAGACACTAGCCTAGAAAATTATAAATTGTGATTTTAAAATACAAGAATCATTCCGGTTTTTGAAGACACACGCTGGGTTCACGCTGGCTGGACTATTAGCCGCAATGCCAATTGAGACAGTAGCTACGTTTTTCGCTGCGAGGAACGAAGCTACCGTCTCAGTTGACCTTAGCTGTGGTAAATACGCGGATGTGGTCGTCGCGTGGGTGTTGTGAGGCAAGCGGAAGGTTATAAGGCAGGCTGGATGTTGCTTTAAGCTTAGCGTATCTGTTTCGTCCCACAATTTGTAAAAAAAGCTTTGTTATGTAAATAAACCGTCTTCTAAAATTAAAGCTTAACATGCTATCCAAGCAGAGATGCAAATCTAAACAAATGCCAGTTGTACTATCAAAGAAATGCTATGTATACCTCCGCTTTTGTGCATACTTTAAAATTCAAAATTTACTATTTTGGTCTTTAACTGGTCGTTGCACAGCATTGAGACCTCCAACACAAGGACTAAATGAGCTGTTGTTATATTTTAGCACCTTATTAAAACAGAGCTGGTGTTTTAACAATGTGCGGTATTTGGTACCCTGGAACATCGTGAAAACCGGTTTACCGCCAATCGCTACAACACACACTGCACAGTAGTGGCACAGCACAGGATGGCTGGCACCATCTGATGTTAAGTAACACTGCATTATGGAGAGATTGACACAGATTTTCGCTCTACAGAGTGGTAAAAAAATTACTTACATTAATGGCGTAAGTCAGTGCTAATCCTAGAATGCCATCGTCAATTTCATCCCTCTTCAAGACAGCAAAAAACGCTGTACAAAATATTATTATGTTGCCAATGAAATCCAGTCGTAAAGCCAACCAGCTATTCGAACAAAAAGATAATGTACATTACAGGGGTGCTGCCGGGAGTACCAGCTTTTTTCACATTTTTTTACATTCCCACTTTTTATTTTTTCACATATTTGATATACCCGCTTTTCATTTTTTTCACATTTCTCATATACCTACTTTCATTTTCGTATCATTATTTCTTCGTTTTCATATATCACCAGTTTCACATTTCTTTAGCCTAATACAATTTTTTCTTTTCCAGTAACCATTGTTAATTTCTCTGTAAACTCACTCAAGAGAGCGAAAGCTACTTCAAAGCGACTCCGCCCGTAAACCAACCAATTTTCTTTTGGGTGTTCTAACCACAGGCACGCCTACGTAATTCCGGGCTCAAAATTATGGCGGATAATTTAATTGTTTTTACTTGTTTGTGCGTTTTGCCTTTTTTTCACACCAATACTCATTTTTTCACATTTTTTCACATTTTTCACATATTATTTTACCACTTGCAAATTTTCACATTTTTCACATTTTTTCACACCGGCAGCATCCCTGACATTAATGAAATAAATGGTACCATAGTTGCTTACACATTGCGTTTAGCGTGGGCCTCAGTTTTGCATGGTCGAACAATGCAAACATTCTTTTTTCTCGCAGGGGCCAAAATTTGCTATGTTCATTCAAACCCTATTTAAATGTTGCAAAAGCCATTGCACATTGCAACTTTTTTTTAATCTTTTTTTTATTTAACAAAAAACATTTCCAAGGCCACTACGAAGCACAAAACGATCTTGTATGTAGTTGGTATGTTTTAACACAGAATAATCTTACATAAACACTTAACACAAAAAACAAAACACAAAAAACAAAATTATTCTTACAAAGCTACACAGTAATTTTTGGATGGAAAAACAATCAGTTGTACAGAAAACACAATTGTTTCTTTAAGCAAAGTTGTTTTCAAGAAGCAGTTGCTTTGCCAATTTTTTTATTTGTCCAATTTTATTAAGTTTCCAAAATTCTTTTGGTATTTTATTTGCCAAGAGTGGTATGTAAAATTTTCCCAACGTTTCCCCATATTTGTTTCTTGTGAGCTCAGGAAGAATTTGCATTTTTTCAGTTTGATAAGTTTTATTTTCCAGTTTAACCATACGTTTATACTTAATTTTAAAGAAATTATTTTTAATCTTCATAAAATCTCTTAGTTGTCCTACGTTTAAAATTTCTAACTTACGGAAAATGTTTTGTCTTATGCACAAATATGTCAGCAAATAAAATTTTTGCTGCTTTATTTTGTACTTTCTGTAATCGCTCAATAACTATTTTGTTGGCAAAGTCATACACTTCAATTGCGTACTTCAATTATGACTGAACCCAAGAATAAAAAATTATCAGTTTATTTTTCTGACCAAGTATGTTCTTTAGATAGTAAAGTTTTGAAAGGAGGGCTCGGATTTTTTTAACAGTAGTATGGACATGTTCTTTGAAATTCCAGTTTTGGTCGATAGTTAGGCCTAAATATTTAACGTGTTTGACAAACTCAATACTTTTGCAGTTTTTACCCCATTTTATATTATCGCAATTGTGCAAAACTATGTTCACTTCTACGTCTTGTGATGCCTATATGTGATGCCTACTTGTGATGCCTATATGCAACGGAGGATGTACTAATATCAAGAATTTATAGGGTTTGGGAGGAGAATTTGTAACTCTAAAAAGTCCCTATTGAAACACGTTAGATTCGTCCCCATTAGTTTAGTCCGAGTTTTCAGAGGGCGCCATGTGTTCCATCTGGTAATTTTTGCACATATTTCAGCCCAAATCTAAAACAAACCAAATTACAACTAAGCTAAACTAAATAATAATTAAATACAATCTGCTTTCATTTAGTTAAGTTTAATTTTAGGCCGTAAACTGAGTAAAAATTTCCACATAAGACTCATGGTGCCCTCTATAAACTTAGACGGAACTAATAGGAATAGAGCTACGACGTTTCAGAACGAGTCACAGTCACAAATTCTCCTCCCGAACCCTATAAATTCTTGATAATATGGAAGGGGCGATGCACCTATAGCAGCATGACTGGTGATTGGTGGATCAAAGAAAACACAGGTATACAAAGTATACATTTATTGGGTTATGCGGGACACTCACCCTATTTAGGGTAACGTTGGTTCGGGGTTAAGGAAGCCACCGGTAACCGGTTGACACAGTGGTATTGAAAGACATCTGCAAAACACCAACACAGTACCACCAACGAAGAACAAACATAGTTCAACAATTAATTTTTTCGGAGAAATCCTATCTTCTTCTTCAGAATTCCCTAGAAGACTATAAAACAAGTTCACATCACAACATCACTCCTGGAATTCAAATTTGAACACTCACGCTCGCGCACGCCAGCGGCACCACTGACCTGGCGGTTGATCTGGACTACTCACTCTCTGTCCAGGGCGGCACCAAGTTTGGGCTTGACAAGCATACATGCGAAGAAAATTCATCATTCCGTTGCCTGGGACAAGACCTCAGTTCTGCTTAAATCCAATGCCCTGCATGACAACCATCTCAGGGCATTAGAGTTACTCGCCAGTGTTCCTCTCATGAGCATCCCCCAGCTACACTGACGTCTACTTGATAGTCAGGCCAGGACTTGCCACCCCCCCCCCCTCCCTAACAGAGAGTGGCCAGGCCCCAAATCACTGGTCTCGTTGACTTATGCGAGCGTGAGTATTCAAATTTGGATTCGACAAGAGATGTAGTGATGTGAATTTTATTCGTAGTTTTTGTAGGGAATTCTGAAGGAGGACATAGGAATTCGCCAAAAATGTAATTATTGAACTGCGTTCATCGTTGGTGGCAAAGGAGTCTCTTCCGAGGTTTTTAGATATTGCTTTTCCATTGGCTGTTGATTTTGCTGGTGCCAGTGACGTCACAATACAGCTCGACAGCTTACGCACATGCGCACAAGCCAAACCAGACCGGAGCCAGTGACGTCACACGAAATATTGGCGGGAAAAAGACTTAATGAGTTGGGAAAGGACCAACCTCCCTGTATATAATACCGATCCACTCGACCTTGGTTGGTGGTATCGTTTTGTTGTTTTGGCGACGTTAAGGAAGCCAGTCAGTAGTGTTGGTGTTGGTTTACAATAGTTACAACTAGTAGCCCTAGTGGAGAATTTATTTTGCAGGTGCAGCTGGCAACAGCGTTTGGCGTGGCCTAAGGAGGCTCCCCGCCGCCAGCCCCGACTCAACAGGACACACGACGCACGAGCAAAATAAATCGAGGTCAAGATGGTAAAGGCCGTAAAAGAAAACCTCAGCACAAATAAAAGCAAAACCACTAATCCAAATGAATCAGTCCTAAAAATCTAGATCAACCATCAGCTACAGTACACATCCAACAACAACAACAAAGGCCCAATATTTCAAATCATATAAGCGGCCCTCAAGATAAAGTCAAAAATACGCCACCCAAGGGCAATATCACCATACCAATACCCTAGGGGGAGGGGGGGGTGGAGACAACACAGATTCAAAAGAATCTCCGACAACCATACACTCTCTCTCACCAGCAGTCCACCGTTTACAAAAAAACATCACGCTGCAGGCGGTACCAATCAGCGATGACGCATTTGCGCACGACGTCAATATATTCACCAACGTCGTCAATAAAACTCTTAAATAAATAAACATAAATCGCTGGAAATAATACTAAGGAAAATTGGAAATTAAGCCAACAGCGAAAATCATACACAAGAAATAACGTAGTTCAGTAAGCCACCTTTATGCACTTACGTTTCGTCGGAGTGGCATGTGTATGATTTTCGCTGTTGGCTTAATTTCCAATTTTCCTTAGTATTATTTCCAGCGATTTATGTTTATTTATTTCTCCTTTATTGAGCCTTGTGAGTGTATGATTTGTCTTCCCTATCCATTTCTATGGCCGAGTGAATTTCGGTCGAATGGAGCCCTGGTCACGGTTATGACCTTAATAACGGGTTCAGTGAGTTATCTTTATGTCAGTTGAGGATGTGGCCATAGCGACTAAGGCGCTATGTAAGTGATCTGGGGGCGAACTGGGTAGCTAGTTCGAATCCGGGTCATGCCACTCCGACGAAACGTAAGTGCATAAAGGTGGCTTACTGAACTACGTTATTTCTTGTGTATGATTTTCGCTGTTGGCTTAATTTCCAATTTTCCTTAATAAAACTCTTGGCATTCCCTTGAATACGGTTCATTTTTCTTTGTTTTTTTTTGCAAATAAGGACACGGCATTCACTTACCATGTCCAAAAAAATACTAGTTTCCAATTTCTTGACAGGTAAGGGTGTGCTAAACAAAGCAGTACTTTTAGAGATTACAATCCCACCAGTGGCTGATGCAGAGTGAGTGATAAACGTTCGAACTGTCGTCTTTTATAGACGGGAGTTTGCCCAGATAATTGTTAAATTCCCAAGTGCAAATTTAGGGACAATTTGGACTGTTCAACTAGCTACAAATATCCTTTAATAGTAGTATTATTAATAGCTAGTCCATGCATAAATCATATTCAATACAGTAAATGTAAACTGCATACACAGCGCCAGCGTAATCATAAACAACATGTAATCGTAGTTTATAAGGCCAGCTGCGCGCAAAGCAATGCAATACGTAGCTATCTCACGTGGCATTAATGTAATAATCTCTGGATTCAATGTCAGTACGGAGACACCTCAGTGGGTATTGCTTCCGTCTTCTTGCTCTCTAATCCACCATGTAAACATATTTTCATCGTTGTATAAAATTGTTCATCACAATTCACTGCATCCGAGCGTCAATTGTAATAATAACCCTGGTATAACAGTGCTAACGAAGGCAGATGAGTTGGGACATGTTCGGGCACGTCTGGGTTTGTTTTAGCTTGCCACTGTCTGGTTGCTCCCCGGGTCGAGCATTACGTCGATACCCTCGAACCATTCCATTGTCAAAAAGAACTAAGCCATTATGCAGTAATAAATACAAAATTATCTTGAATTATAACAATGGCAGAGAAAGACAGCAGGGCGACAAATAGAATCCATAGCAACATTACAATATAATAAACAATTTCGGTGACCTAGACGAGCATGAACACAAATTGTGTTGGAGGATGGGATGCACGAAAACAGTAAGGGCTCGTTTACGCAACGACAGTTTTCTCGTTCGCCGAAAGCTATTTGCTAGGCAACCGTTATTTATTTACGATCAATTTCCCGTTTCTATTAAATGAATGCGGTACTACACAACAAATTAAATATATTATAACTAACAACACGGACAAAGAACAAAGTGTAACAGTCATTTTAAACATTGCTACAACATTGTTGCCATTTCACGCTATTTCCAAAATTTGCTATTCTCGCTGAAAAAGCAGCTCCTAGCAGTGATCAAACGACGGCACAATAAATAGCTACTCGCAGCGAGAATTCGAAATCCAACATGGAGTCCATTTCGGAGTTATCGATTCGAAGACAAACCTTTGAATGCCGGTATTCAGGAATCTGTCCGTCGTCATGTACTGCAGTAAAAATTGTTTTCTTTTTGTCATAAATCGACGCTGTCAT